>VCCN01005798.1:3690936-3704941 GCA_006491835.1 Architeuthis dux
TAAAAATCATCTAAATAGCAATTTATGACATCTAGATGCAAAGAAAAATATCTACATTTGGATGAAAAATATCTAAATTGGCAACACTGAACAAGGGATCTAAATTGGCAACACTAAGCAAGGGACATAACTAACATTTCGGTATGTAAGTCAGTGACTGCTAGCGCATCTAAAAAATGATAGCTTTTCAGAAACTGTTATCAAATTCAACCTTTGATATAAATTCTGTTAATTTCAACTTTGAATAAAGCATTGCCTTTGCTCAGTACAAACAAAGATTTATTTCATATTTATATAACAGATTACAAACATTAAGAACTGCAGGTTTCTGTGATATAGTTCAGCAATAAATTTTCATTATTCCTAAATGAAAAAAAAATACATGATAATGATGAAGCTTTTAATGATGGAATATTGTCAGGAAACCCACAAGCTGACCTTCATTCCACCAAGGTACTAAATTCACATGATACCAACATTTTTTCGCTTGCTGTGTCTATCCTTAAAATCATATTCATGAAGTTCAAAAGAGAAGAAAAAAGATACATCAGTACCCTGATAAGTGTGGTTTCTGAAGTAGTATGCTTACGGTATTGCAGTACAAATTAATGTGACTAAGTATAAGCTGAAAAATACATTAAACTATAATAAGACCTTGAACAGTGTGGTTTTGAATGGTATGAAAAATTTGGGAACAAATTAGCCGTACTAATCATGTAATCTTTATCATTCTGAAAATTATCTTCTACACATACAATCTGCTATAGATATAAAGAAAGGTGATTTAAGCATAAGCAAAACATAAAAACTTCTCTAACATATATGTGCATGTGTGTATCTAGTTTTGGTACTAATAATATTTTTATTTTTATTTAAAAAAACCTAAGCTTCAGTGAATGTTTAAGCAATCTTCCATATATTATGAAGACCTAATTTTGTTGCTTTAACCCTTTATGGGGCAAGTGACTATATATGATCACCTGAGAACCCATCAGCCACATGCAAATAATGTGGTCTGCAAGCTTTGCAAAGTACACTTATGCTTGAACAAAGACAAAAAAACTATTTTGAGGCACACCACACCCCATTCAATTAGCCTGTTTTTGGCCCACACAATACAATTTTAAAATCTGGTGTTAATTTTTTTTGGTCAATATCAATTTTTTTGTATCTATTCCTTATATTGAATGTTATTCTTTAATTCTATATTTTATTTAACTTTCTACTTTAATTTTTAATTTTGTTATATTTTCTATTTTTGGTCACTTTTAGAGCGAGGCACCGTATCATCACTTCATTCAGAGGGGGTGTTGCCCCATATGCAAACATTTTTCAGAAAACTGGCAACAGAAAATATCTTGTAATTAGGTCTAGTTTAACATACAAAAAGGTTGTTTCGATATCTAAAATATTTTTAGGGTTGCCCTATAAAGGGATAAGTTTGGCATGATTTGTAATCCAAATAATTTTAATCGCAAAGTTCTGAAGAATTATGATTAGACAATTCGGTGCTTTTTACAAGGATTTTTCATAGACAGCATTCCTGGGTCACAACTGCTAAATTTGAAGATCTTCGGTTTTTTTTCTAGCAGCCATCTATACATCCCTGATGTAACTATATGACCCAGTTTCTCATCTCATCAGTGGTCTCAAGATAATTTAGGTTGATTAAAAATAGGTTTGCATTTATTTTTGGCAATTTATTACGTTCATGTGATCTTTCATATTTTTCATTTTTCTTTGTCCAAGAGTGGATCAATAAGTCCACAGCCTGAGCCAGTTATTAGCTGAATTTTTAGATGAAATCTTCACTGTATAATGTTCGATCTATGGAAAAGCATTGGGTTAAGTACATTGACAAGGAAGGAAGTTAAGTTGAAAAATAAATTCGTGCAAAATAAATACTTTTTTTCATCATTAGGCCATGGACTTATCTAGGTACCAACTTAAGATTTTCTCATAAGCTGACTTAGCAGGATAACATTTCATTTTCATAACATTTACATCAATTCCCATTTGGCCTTCTTCCGGTGCTTGTCTTACTCAGTAGCCTTCGCGGAATTTCGAACTGAACCCATGAATCCACAGGGTAGATTGTTCTCATTCCGGTGTCCATTTTAGGGGGAGATATCTTGTATCAGTGTTTCTTCACAGTCAAGTTGGCTGGTTCAGCAGAAGAGACGGATAGGTGATACCACAAGGCCGAATTGACTGTGAGGAAATACTGATATGAGATACCTCCCCTGAAAAGAGTGAGTGAGTGTATGGAGTGTGGATTACCCTATATAGTTTATGTATTAACTTCTGTTTTTCTTTCATGAATTTTCCACACAATTGCTGTTAAAAAATGGCACGCAAAAGTTGTGCATCGTTTTAAACATCGGTGAATGAGTGTGTGGAACTTTACAATTGGGGTAGCCATTTACAATTGTGTTAGCCATTTTATAGCCAAATGATATTTGGCCACATATGAATAGGGATTACCCTAGTTCTCTTCTACTCCACGTGAATGCTGAACTTTGCTGTTTCCAAACTTCTGCCTTATCACTGAACTACAGCCACAAATATAGATGTCCCCCATGTTCTAAGGTCATTGCCAGTTTTTCTCTCTCTTTCTCTCTTTTGGATAGGATTTTCTTCTAATTTTAAAAGTGATATGCATTAGAACCTTCAAAGATAACACACAGTATTCATTCACCTCCCTATGAGCCTTCAAAGATAACATATGACCGAAGAACAAAATAAGTAGAGACATGTACCCAAAATATGAGATGACATTTAAGATATCTATATCCAGGGCCTCTGAGAGGAATTTTATAAGGCAGTGCAAAGCTGCCCCCCCCCACACACACATACATACATACATACATACACTGCACCCTCCCTCATCATTTAGCCATCCGTTTTCATCTGCTATAACCCTTTTAGCACGCCATACTATATTCACCCACCAGTAAATGATAGAGTCAACTTATTTTTTCTTTTTATTAATGGACATATTGTATCGACTTAGGTTATACAGCTCTACCCAAGAAACTCTTGGGGCCCCTTTCTTTGGCACTGTCTATAGCATCAAAATACTATCATTTTATAAAGATATTTTATAATGACTATTATGAGAAAAGTAATGACCAATTCTACACAACAATACTTGCAGAGGGTTTACTCTTATACACTATCTGGTTATTTTCAACTAAGAAATCATACTAAAGTACTGGTCACCGTACTTGGAGAGAGATAAAAATCTTTTAGAAAAAGTCCAGAGACGTGCAACTAAGTTAGTACCGGAATTAAAAAGTATGAGTTATGAAGATAGGCTAAAAGTGTTAGGATTAACATTGTTAGAAAATAGGAGAGATCGAGGAGACTTAATAGAAATGTTTAAGATTATACATGGTTTAGAAGTAGTAAACCCCGATGTATTTATTACTAGAAGGGGGTACAAGGGACTGAGAGGCCACACATATACGGTAGAAGCAAATAGAAGTAGATTGAATATCAGAAAATCTTTTTTAGCAATAGAGAGGTGGGACTTTGGAATCCAAAATATGTAGTGCTATCAATAGATGAAATGATTTTAAGAAGAATTATGATGTTTATTACACCACCGCAAAGGTTTAAGGCCTTAGATATTGTGTAAATATGATTGTAATAATGTGTGCTTGTATATACAAATTGTACACTTTTTTTTCACACTAAAATAAAACATTTTTTAAATGTTCTAAGTGGATATAGTACACAAATCCTAAATATACGCTAAATATACTTCTCCAGTATAAATTAGATTTAATCTTTGAAGTCAAGTAAGCACAGGTTTTGTACATAACCATAACTTATTTAGTAAAAATATCATTTAACTTCTACAGCCAGATAAAATAAATGCTTTTTTAAAAAACATACTCTGAAGCATTTGCACAAACATCTAACTAATATCATTATATAAATAATCTATATAATATATAAATATTCACCCAAGAATTAACTTTGCTTCTTGCAATTTACTTTTTAAAACCTAAAAATTGGGCATGCGCATTATGCACAAGAAAACTAAATGTTACTCCTTTTTTCCCCAGCCAAGTGCATGTCCATATTCGGGACAGCATGAAGGAAAGGAAGTTATATCTATGGTCCAAGCTAACTGATGTGTAACAAAGAGTTTAAATCACTTTAATAATGTTACATTTTTCTATCATAATGATAATATATTAAAAATGTTCATTATATTTCACAAGTATGTATTAAAGATGTGAATTTTATGTTGTAGGTGTTGCACAAAACGATACTAAGGGAAAATCAGTGCGTATTATACACAAGAGATGTTTTTTCCAGGATTTCATCGCCCATAAATAGTGGTGTGAATTATAAATGAATGCACATTATAGCTAGCTAGTTCTCTTACACTGGCTATGGCATTAGCCATCCAGTGCTGGGTTTCCCATATCATGTTCATCTTGTCTCGGCTTGCGATATGTGAAATAGATTTAAAGGCGACAAGCACTCGATGTAGCATCACTCACTCCACCATTCTCCCTTATGGCACCTGGTATTCTCAAGTGGTCACCCATCTAAGTACTGAGCAGGCTTGACATTGTTTAACTTCGCAGTACAAATAAAAAGTCTTTCTTTTTACTAATTTGAAATCTTTTTACTCTAGATAGTAATAAATATTTTAAAATTAGCTAGCCGTGAAGACCTAAAACAAAAATATAAAAGGATGAAGAGTTGAAGGCAATCCTGTGCCCAATTGTATGCAACACAGAATAACAGCGGAACGTGAATGGATGACTCAAGTGTAGGGAACCCCAAAGAAAATGGACAATGAGAAGGAGAAATCAAACAGTCAAAATAATTTTTTTTAAACATACTGTGGTCATAATGAATAGATAACTTGGTAATCCCTATTCACACGTGGCCAAATTACAGGTTGGCTATGAAATGGCTACCCCAATCATAAATTTTAAAAAACGGCACACAACTTTTGTGTGCCGATTTTTGTGAACAAGTGTGTGGAAAGTTCATGAAAGAAAAACAGAAGTTAATACATAAATTATATTGGGTAATCCGCTCACTTGAGGTTAAACAATGGTGCACAAAAGTTGTGTGATGTTTTTAACATCGACTGAGCGAGTGTGTGGAACTTTACAATTTACAATTGGGGTAGCCATTTTATAGCCAACCGAAATTTGGCCACGTATGAGTAGGAATTACCGAGAAGGTTAATTACTGTTGTCCGGAATCTAGAGTAAAATAGCAACAATTATTCTACATCATTGACAGGTAATCAGTTAGGTATAACATTGGTGCTGACCTTTACAGTGTTATATTAGCTTACCATGCATGCTTGTGTATAAA
This sequence comes from Architeuthis dux, assembly GCA_006491835.1. NCBI lineage: Eukaryota > Metazoa > Mollusca > Cephalopoda > Oegopsida > Architeuthidae > Architeuthis > Architeuthis dux. The sequence continues at coordinate 3,696,289 of VCCN01005798.1, forward strand.
AGAGACTATTTTATATATATATATTTTTTTAAATGCAAATATTACTCTGCATCCAATGTACTGGTATTATGACGAGAGGGCTGACTACCAATGCTCAATATGGAGTTATGGAGCTTGGATGAGTTGCAGTGCTGTAGCCCTCCAAATATCCTTGTAAACCATTTGTCTTGTAGTCTGGCATATACGGTAGAATGAGATTCTGTGAACTTCATGAGACAAGAATGATTTGTTAATATTAACTTTCAAACAAACAGATCCGGTGAGTCACTCGAAAATAAATTGGAAACATTGATGATCAATGAATAAGTTACTTTTCTCGCCTTTTGTTGGGCAGTGATCATTAAAAGTCTGAATTTCCCAAAAAAAAGCGTGAATGCTGGCAGATATAAACTAAGCGACCAATTTAGCATAACTTACACTGAAAATTTATTTTGTGTGGGAATCTTTTTAAAAACAAAAAAAACGGTTTTTAGACATAATAAGGAGCAAATATTCAAATTTTCAGCTCTCTAACTCCATTAATGTCTGTACGGGCGACACATACTTAGATAGATAGATAGATAGCCAGGCAGAATCACTTAAAAACTGAAGAAACCTATGTTGACAGTTTTTAACACTGATGAGTGACAGATTTATGATGAACTGAGTATAATATCTTATCTAAAAGAAAAACTATGGCTGTGCTGCAGAAAAAATAGATTTTAGGGTCTTATATAAAAACAAAATAAAATCCATATAAAAATAACTTACCAGTGGTGCAGCAGATCATTTATAAGGTAAATAAGGTGCAGCTTCACATCAAAATTTGAATCTTTATCAGTAATCCTGCAACATAAAACAAACATGTACAATGACATTTTTTTCTCCTGTAAAAGTCATTCTTATAAAAGCATGCATACATGCACACAATATATATATACATATACACACACACACACATATATACACACACACAGACATAACGGATTCCCCCCACTATCCGCAAGTACAGGGTGCACCATAAAGATTGACCCATCATTTAATTATATCTCATAAACTTAGGTTTTGACCTGGGCTGCACAGAGCATCTTAAATGTCTTCTTTCTATGTTTACAGTTTCATTTGTCTATTCCAAACAGGTATCAAGCATGGCATCAAAGTGTGTATGCGACCAAATTGTTGCCTTGAAAAAGGCTGGACTGAACAACAATCAAGTGATGAAAGAGCTGAATTTTTGATGAATGACCATTTATAATGTTGTGATATTTTTTACTGAGACTGGCACAAACTTAAACAAGCCAATCCCCGGCGGAAATCACTCGTTCTGCACCAAAAGGGTCATCGAAGCTGTGGAGAAGCGAGTGAGAAGAAATCCTCGCAGGAGCATGAGGTAAAACTACGAAAGAGCTGAGAATGTCGGAAAAGTCAATGAAACGGATTGTGAAGGAGGATTTAGGGCTCAAGGCATATGAAATGCAACGTCAAAACCTGATTTCAGCAGCCTCAAAGCACAAGCGACTCGACAGAGGAAAGAAAATGTTGGAGAAAATTCAGAGTGTCATTGACAAAGTCTTTATTTGATCTTATGAGAAGATTTTCATTGTGCAGGCTGTGTCAAATTCCCAAATAATAGGGTTTACGCAGCTGATGCTGGAAAACATTTTGGTTGCCAGAAGCCTGCTGGAGTTGCATCAGATGGGACAAAGCCTCCTTTGTAGTTCATTGAAGAAGGTGTGAAGGTGAATAGTCTATCATCAAATGCTTGAAGAAAATGTGTTACCATGGGTCACTGAAGCCTTTGGAGAGTCTTCAATCAAGATGGTGCACCTGCTCACATATCAAATATCAGCCAGGTGTGGCGCAAAGAGCATTTCAGCAGATTCTGGGACACGAACATCTGGCCTCCTTCAAGCCCAGACATCAATCCTGTGGATTTCGCCATCTGGTCCATTTTCGAGAGTCATGTTTTAAAGATCTCCCACAACAGTGTCACTATCTGAAGCAAGCTCTTGTCGAATCCTGGTCCAATTTAGATGAAGAAATGGTACAGCCTTCGTGCAAGTCAGTAACTTCTAATCTTAAAGGCCATGATCAAGGTAAAAGGTGGTCATATCGAAAAATGACTGTATGGACTCAGTATGAACAGTAAAGTATATGTTCTTTACTATACACATGCCTCTATTCAATTTTGAATAAATTGGAAAAACTGATGGGTAAATCTTCATGGCGCACCCTGTAAGGCGTTCCTATAGAAACCTTTAAGTCAAAATGGTGTAAAGTGAAGAAGCAATTACCATTAATTTATATGGGAATATTTTTTGAGCATTCTCAAACCCTCAAAATAGGTTACCATGATGTGATTTCTGTGTCTACACCTTCTATATTTATATATGCTCTATCCCTGATATCGAGCACTCTTCCCTTATAAATGACGCAACTTTCAAAAACAATATATATATGAGAGGAAGGGAAAGAAAAAGAGATTAAATCTATCATTAATGTTTTAAAAAAAAAAAAATGTGTTAATCGTTGGATTAAATAATGGATAAAAGAAAAATACTATCAACATTTGAAAAGCTATTTTGTACTCTTGTTGCTACACCTGCTCAAATAAACAAACAACAATAAAATAAACAAATTTACCTGTTTAATAAGTACTGAGCAATCAACTCACAATGTTCTTCAGACACACAATGGGTGAAGATCCAGCTTTTCCCATTCTGTAATAATAAAAAAAATGAGACAGTTATGGTTAGTCACTCAATAGAAACCATCACATGACCAACATCTTTTGGCAGCATGCCTTGTTGGGGGGTGGGAGGGGGTGGTGATCAATTAAAAAATTGGAAAAAGGGGTGATCAATGAATACATCACTTCTCTCGCCCTTTTGTTGGACAGTGATCACTAAAAATTCTGAATTTTCAAAAAACAAATGTGAACGCTGCCAGACACAAACTAAGTGACCAATACAGCATACACTTACATTTTAAATAGTCCCCCACCCCACCCCACAAAAGATTTTTTTTTTGGAGGGGGGAGTTTAAAAAAACAAAAAAAGTTTTCTCTGGTATAGTGCCAAAGGGTGTGTGAGAATTCCAGCCAGAGACTGGTTAGATGCTTTTCATACACAAAGATCACAATAAAACAAAAACTACCTAAGGCTAAAAAATATCTAATTATGCTACAGTATGATAATGATGGCTGAATTGTTTATAACTTTCTGAATATTTACTAAAGGGATTAAGGTGGCTATCATGGCAACTATTGAGATCTACTATCCCTGCGGCAGGCAATGTCAGTCTGTTTGTAGAAAACAAGAATTTGAGAAACAAACAAAACAAACTTATAATCCATCCACAAGCAGTATTCTTGTCACTAGACGTATTTTGTAATATAAAACTGTTTTTACATTATACTTTTCAGGTTGCCTCAGGGGCCCTCCTGTTCGAAGTCTGCTCAGGTTGGTACAGTCAACTGGTTGTTGCTCTGTTGGGTTTTTAAAAAAAACCTTATGAAAAGATTAGATGTCGCTATTAAATAATGATACTAAGCTTATGTAAGTTGAACCACAGAGCGCATGTGTGAACCACACGATGGGGTATATATTTACAAATAAGCAAGCATGAACAACCCCTGAAAGTTTCAAACATGCCTTCAGTTGATTTCTTAGGCATAGCTTGAAGTAGACACGTTTTTCTGACATGTCAGAAAAATGGTCAGTTCAAAAATTGAACAGCGCATCAATTTATGCATCAATGGTTTACTGAATTTTGTATGCTAATTAGCTCTTAAATTCATATGAAAAATTAAAATCTTAAGTCAAGGGGAAGAACTTCTGATCAGATAATTAAACAAAGAAAATTAAAAAAAAAAAATTTTTTTATTCAATTCACAACAACAAGAGTTTCATTTTTTAAAATTCTATTCATCGAAGAGTTCCACTGTGTTTAAGAGCAGTTTCAAGCAGTTCATGAATTTAAGAGTTAAAGTTTATGGTGAGGAATACATGTCACATGCACAGGTGTTCGAGCAGCACAAGGGATTTTGTAAATGTTGAGAGGATGTCGAAGATGATAAACATTGCACCATGCATGTCAAGAATCATCTCTTAATCAATGGAGACCATTTCTGCAATCATTCTCACAGGGATTTCATTTCAAACAATTTGTTTGATTTTTTTAAACATTCTTGTCAGTTCTTGACATGCATGGGTGTCAACAGCGTTCATCATCTTCAACATCCTCTCAACCATCACAAAATCTCTTGTACCACTCAAACTCATGTATACATGACATGCATTCTTCCCCATAAATTTCAGTTACCATTCAAAAAGATTTGGTAGCCATTTTATTCATTTTATTCTGACTATTTTAACAACATGTCAGAAAAACATGTCTACTTCAAGCGATGTGTAACAGTGAACTGAAGATGCGAGCTGATTGAAACTTTCAGGGGTTTATGCTTGCCCATTGGTCAATGTATACCATGTGGCTCGCATTTACGCTCTGTGGTTCAACTTACATAAGCCCAGTCTCGTAATTTAATAGCCACACCTCATATTACAGGTATGCGTCGCTTAACGTCCAAGGTCCCATAAGATTTTAATAGAGTTGAAAAACCTATTAGGGGATGTAAGCAGACGTGGTGGCTTTTAAAAGTAAACAAAGCAATTGCGCTGCCGGTGACGTATAGTGGCACAGTACAGTGTATACTGTACATCATACTCAATAGCAATATTAAACATGTATGTTACTGGCTTATGTATTTACACTACTTTATTTTTTAGTCATTTTAATGTAAATTCACCTTACTTACAAACAACAAGTTTCGTGTCGTACGCCGCAGCGTAGGGGTGACTGCGCATCTTGTGAAATCTTCGGTATCCTATTTTAAAACGTAATTAAGATTTTTTTTAAAATGTGTCCTTTAAATTTTTTCTTATTTTTGCTAGAAAGAAAAATGTTCAAATTTTTGTCTAAAAGAAGAAAAACAATAAACATGCTACTGTAACTTTATTAATTTTTGGGTTATCATTTTGGGGGTTAAAAAGACTTGTTTCGTTTCATAAAACAAAATTAAGTTTGGATTATCATTAAGATATAAAAAATGATTGAATATAGAATTGCAAGATGTATGGTATTGAAACATTAAGTATGTACTGAAATTTATAACAGCAGATAAATATAAACAAGGGTGAAGATTTGTCAACATAGGTTAGCCTGTGTTACTCTTACCAATGCGCATCTATTGCTGTACGTATGTAACTGTACTGTAATACAATCAGTATGTGTACAATATTTTTTTAAATTTCATATTAAATGCATACATGCTACAGTATTATCTGTTAAAAATGCAGAATGAAGATTTGCAATTGTAAACAGCTGATATTCGTACATAAGCTGGCCTAGACTTGCACAGGTTAACCTAGCCTATTGATGCATGTTATAAATAATATTTAAAATAGGTTCTATTTTAAAATGTGCACATTATGTGAGACTATCTATAATATAGTACACCATTTTGGCTATTTAGTCAGTACAAGTACTGTATTGTCCGGTACACCATAATAGGCTTGTACAATACACAGTATTATACAATGTTAGTCTAATGTCCAAATTGCTTAACATCCTACTGGCCGGAACGTAACCCAGACGTTACGCCGCATAACTGTATATACGCAAATACATTTTCAGATCAGGTCATTCTGTATACATTTAGTATTTTATTAATAATATATTAATATCTATGCTAAAACAGGTCTGGTTAGACACTCATTAGAAACCGTCATGTGACCAACGTCTTTTAGCAGTATGCCTTGTCGGGGGTGATCAATTAAAAAATTGGAAAAAGGCGCGATCAATGAATAAGTTACTTCCCTCATGTTTTGTTGGGCGGTGATCACTAAAAAATCTGAATTTTCAAAAAACACTGCCAGACATAAACTAAGGCAACAATTTAGCAAAAGCTTACATTGTAAATTGAACCCCTCGCTAAAAACCTTTTTTCAATAAAAGAAAAAAAATCCTGACAAATATGTCAAAATTAATTTTGGGTGGTTTGCCACCTCTTCTGTCCTGGCAACCGACCTGAACGTGTCTGGTCAATGCCGGACTGTCCAGGACAAAAACTAAGGGACCAATTTAAAATAAACTTACATTGTAAATTGAACCCCCACCCCAACTAAAAACTTATTTTGGTAGGGAATTTTCAAAAAACAAAACAAAAAAAATCTTTTTCTAGACTTAATAAAGTGTAAATGTTCAAATTTTCAGCCCTCTATCCCCATTTGAACGGCCTGTACACACGAAACATGCATGCATAAATACATAGCCAGGCACATTCAGGTCGGTTGCCAGTACAGAAGAGGTGGCAACACCCAAAATTAATTTTTATCTCAATTTTGACATATTTGTCAGGTTTTAAGCACTAGACTTTTTTGAAATTAAAGAAAAACCTTACTACCACACCATCCTAACAGATACTGTTAAGTCTAGCTTTGCTGAGTTAATGATACATCAATGGACAGATCTCTCATACCCAATAACCAATGATGTCAGTGTGTGTTAGCTGATGTGGGAAGTTCTTTGAAAACGGTCTTAATAATACAAGATGATATAATATAGCAATCTCATCTGGTAAATGGGGAATTATGAGGTGATATAGGAAAAATGTTTGTGCTGGTTTCCATGTATTTTTACAAATTTTTATAATTCAAAATGTAGGTCATATACTATTTCCAATGCCAAACCGTCGTCAAATAAATAAAACTATAAATAAATTAAACATCGAAAAAACACTATTTTTTAAAAACAATGTGCACCTGTCACTGTACAAAATACACCAAGGAAGTAGCTAATAGTAGGATTTGAGCTTAAAGTTTATACATGCCTCCCGTGTCAGTAGTTTTTAAAAAAAATTAACCTGTATTCGAAGTGTCGTGGGTAGCTGGAGATAGCAGTCTTGTTATTTCGTCTGTCAGTTTTTTTTTATTCTTCTTGAGCGATTTATTATAACCCGCTTCCAGCTTGCTAGGCTCAGTGAAGCTTCACCAGAGCCCCATTTGGAAACATTGCCTACACTGTCCATTGCCAGTCTCTCACGAAGCTGGACGAGGAGTTGGACTTTCCCGGTTTGAATTAAAGGTTGTCCATCTCCTAGACTGGTTGCCAACCAAGGGTGAAGAGCCTAGTCTGCCTTGCTATTTACCTATAGCTGGGGAGAGAAGAAGTTGTTTCACGCCTTTCCCAAGAGCATTAGTGTACGCAAACTGTCTAAGCTGGAGTTTGAACTTGTTTCACAATTCCATTTTCCGTGCTGCTAATCCCTCATTTAAAAAAAAAAATGATAAAAGCAGATCCAAAATGAAGAAGACCCCAGGACCTAAAATGCCAACAACAATGTTGATGTTTCACAGAAAAAGTTTGAAAGGAATGAGTGCCTTAAGAGTTTAATAGATTTGTATCAGGACAACTGCCCCCGCAACAATTGTCACCCCCACCGGACAACTGCCCCCCAGATGACTCTTGAAAATTCACCCCTGGACAATTTCCCCATGGGTGTGATCATTTACATGGCTAACTACATCATGTTCACAAACTTTAACTTTACAGTTGCTATGCTCGTATTGTCATAGGGCAATTATCCAGGGCGAAATCGTCCTAGAACCTAACAGATCATATGTGAAAATACAGGGAAAAAAAATCACAATACTATAAGTGCTTTAATCCAGTAAATCTTTTAGATTTATGATTAGTTGGCATATTTGATTACAATATTTTCTTTTATTCAAAACAGTTATCCATAAACTCAATGACCCCTGGGAGTTGATTGTCTTGTTATTGTACAGATCACAAATTTTGACATTTGAAATGGTAGTAACCTCATTTGATGAATTTAACAGCTCTGATCAAAATAAGTTATGAAGAGAAGTTTTACTGCAATCATGAACAAGATTGTAATAAAACTGTGGCAGATAATCAATTATGAGATTGAGAAATATTAATAAAAAATTGTACAAACAAAACAAACATTTTAAAATGTTATAAAAATATGACTTTGTATCAATATTGAAACACCGAACCATTTTCTAGCTCAGGGGTCGGCAAACTACAGCCCGCAGGCCAAATCCAGCCCAGGGTCTCATCTCATCCGACCCACCGACTTCATTGAAAATGTGAAGTTGCATACAAAAATTCTGTTGTTTTCCTTATCTATCTTAAAATCCTTTGCTCAGGATTGGGATTCAGCATTTGGCACAACCTATTTATGTGAAAAAACTTTTTTTCAAATATGAAGTATATTAAATCGGTTTATAGGCCAGAGTTAACTGATCACCACTTGCAGTCAGTTTTGAGTACAATTGGAACCACAATTTTACAATATTTTGTGCAAAAAAAAAAATATTTTTTTATAGTTCTCATTGATGGATAATACAAGGAAGTTCATGTAAGATATATACTCCTATAATGAAAAACATTAAAGTAATTAAAAACAAGTAGTTTCCATAGCCTTATATGAACATTGTTGCATTTTTTATTCACTTTGGCTTGCAAGATATAAATTCATTTCTAAAACTGCTTGCCTCAGAGAAACCCCTGTTCTAGCTAATTAAGACTGGCTCGCAAACTAAGGACCATGCAACGTGCACAAGAGAGGTTCATGCTTAACATCACA
>VCCN01005798.1:3705132-3745189 GCA_006491835.1 Architeuthis dux
GTCCGACATAACCAGAAGGTAATTTTGCATCTAGGAAGCTGAAATATGGCATAGAGGTACATCCTTTCACAGCCAAGGACATGGGCTATGTGAGGTTGACTTTGGATGTCAATCGAGGTCATTTCTAGCCAATTCTCACAGGTCATCATAGGTCATTTCTAATTTTTATTAAGATAAATGTAAGTGTCACTCATTTCTTCCAAGATTTCACAAAAAAAAACAAAAAAAAAATCAGGTAAAGATTTTTTAAATTCTTCCCATAGACATTTTTCTGTTGAAATAGTTTTAACAGATAAATATATATAGTGCCTAATGATTTAATGATTTTTTACATTTTCATTTGATAATTTTTGTTTTAATATTTACTTTTTAAAAGTATCATTTCAATATTTCCTGGTGATTTAGCCACGTATTTTCTTAGAAAATATATCAAAATATTTTTACTTTTTTAAAATACTAGCAGAGATTCATGGCATTGCCCGGGGAAAAATAACTTCAAATTTGACAACACAGTAAAAAATATGTTCTCTAACATATTTTTTCTTACACAATACAAACCACCGAGCAAAAAACTGATTTAATTGAATGTACACATGTGCATTTAGGATGAGAATCCAGTACTTTTGCATATATTTTATCTCATATCAGGGGTCACGCACCCCAGACAGGTCTGCACACACTCCCAGGCAGACCCATGGGCAAATATTCATATGGGAAATTGTGGCTGGCAGAAAATAAGATGGCGTGATGATTTAGACAGGTTCAGGAGATATTGGCACCACCATGCCCACAATCGAGAAGTCTGGCGAATCTTGGGGAAGGTCTATATCCAACGACAGACATTAAAAGGTTGCTTCTGCTGATGAAGAGCATTCTAATATAGAAACTGGACTTTTAAATTTAGCAGTTTTGTACTCTACTCATGGTTTACTTCTTAATTCAATTCAGAAGAGTTCTAATATTTGAAAAAACTGGGTGTGCTTAATAACACAGTGTGCATGAGAAAACAACCTCTGGCTGTACTATTAAACTGAATGCAATTTACAAGAGGCACAATAAATTAGGTCAAGATCAAAGTGCAAAACTTTGTGCACTCAACCAGCTTATGCACATTTTGGTGCAAGGATAAGTGTCTACAGTATACTATTTAGGACTCCTTTGAATAAGTTGGATTCTAGTGATTATCTCAATAACATTCAGAAGTCATTACAATCTACCCAATGCCTGTCGTTAAGCAAAATGTGTAAAATATTCATCATCATCATCATCATCAGCCGTTATAAGTCCACTGCTGGACGAAGGCCTTTCCCATCTCCTTCCATGACAACCTATCTTGTGCTAATCTCTGCCAAGTCTTACCGGCAAACCTTTCTATCTCGTCCCGCCATCTTGTGTCTGGCCGTTTCCTACTTCTTTTACTATCCCATGGGCACCAATCTGTTAGTCTTTTCCCCCATCTATTGTCATCTCTTCTCGCTAGGTGGCCGGCCCATCTCCACTTTTGTTGCTTAATTAGTTGTATAATATCCTTTACTCTAGTCTTTTCTCTGATCCATGTTGATCTTTTTCTATCTCTCAGCGTTACCCCTAGCATTGCTCTTTCCATGGCTCTCTGTGCTATTCTACATTGTAAAATATAACAAATGCAAAGATTTAGTAATTATTGCTAAATAAATGACTAAACTCATCCATAGGTTCAACTCTTAGATTTATGGACCGCTTGGAACTCTTCAATGAATAGGATTTTTTTTAAAAAGAAAAGAAAAAAAAGAAAATGGAGCTCTTTTGTGAATTGAATTAAAGAAAAATAAAGAAATTTACCAAAAAGTGCAAGGGAAATAACTTTAATCAGAAGTCACTCCCCTTGAATTACTATTTGAATTCCCTAGTATGAATTCAAGAGTTGAACAGAACTATTGGTCCATCTGCCAACTTGCTGGTATAGCACATGTGGTAGAAAGACCAGTTTAACATTCCATTTTGAGTTATGGACTTGTTATCTTGAACTCCTTCAGAGGGAAAACTTGATTTCCATTACAAGACAAATAGCATTTCCCACTAGAAGGCAAAAGACTAAGTTATTTACCATAAAATAGTCCCTAAGAAGAACAAGAAGTTTTATTTTGAAAACTGGTATTCTAAAGTTTTTACAGTGGCTTTATGACAACAAGCTTTGAATGGTGAAGCAGCAAGTCCTTTAACTCTTAAATTCATATTAGGAAATTTAAATGTTAAATCAAGGTCTTACTGGCCTCCCCAGACTATTGTATTTAGCAGTTATGACCCAGGAATGCTATCTATGATAATCTTTCTATCACAATTAAAGATGTGCTAGACCAGCAGGTTAGGTAGGTAGTTTAATGAAAGAGAGGTAAAAAGGAAGGAAAGTGTAGACATTTTTCAGCTAGATCTGGCCAATTATTTTCCAATTTAACCAATAAAAATCTATGGTAGCCGATTAAATCTGATAAGTGTAATAAAAGTAATGTACAATCATCTCATAGAAATTCAAATATATCTAAATTTTTTCAGTTACCATATAAAAATTAATTCAGCTTAATTTGCTTCCTAAAGTACTTAAGTACAATGCTTAATATAATACTTGTAAAATTTGCAATAACTTAGTGATATGAAGAAAAGGCCAATAGAAAGAGTAGGAAATGACTAAGTAGATTAAAACATAAAATTACTATTCAGACTTGAAAAAACTCCTAATATCCAATAATGATATATCTTAGTAAACTCACATCATGCTTAATAAGATTCTTTTTTAAATACAATTCCTTTCACCCGTATATGAGAAGTATATAAGACATTAAAATATATTCATTTTTCTGCCTCACAACAGAGCAAGAGTTAAACCAAATTTCAGATTTAATAGGAATTTTTGTTTAAACTATACTTGACATTTATGTTGCAGTTTAGTGTTTTGAACAATCTATAGAGAGAAATCATTTTAGGACTTTATAACAGAACACAGAATGGAAAAGAAAAAAGTGGACAAAAGACAAAAAAGAATTCTAATTGTCAAAGAACTGACTAAATAAAGCCATGTGAAAATGGTAGCACTAAATAAATCTAGAGAACAGCAGGATCAAGGACATGGGAAAATGTACAGTGGAATTCTTCTGGGTAATGAAGTACCAATATGCATTTTTGTGACAGCTTTTAATAATATCAAAGTATCGATTGATAATCAGAAAATGTTTTTCTGTAAAGAGAAACAAGAATGCAAGAACATATTTGCAACATTGCCAATTTAGATATTATTTTTAATTTAATCTTTTTGAATTTGCAAGTCCAGTGTTGTCATTTCAGATGTTTTTTTTTCAAATTTGGGAGTGACTTCAAAATTTGAAAAATGGAAAAGAAATATCTAAATTAGCAACACTACTTTAGAGTTCTGCCAACATTATGCAGATCAGTTTTTCTTTGCCCAACATATTCAGTGCATTTATTCACTTGTAAAATTTGTGATACTATAATAGAATCATAAGCATCATCAGAATCCATATTACTAATTATGATTTTCCTACTTATATTTAATATTATTCTGGCTCTGTTAGTTTGTTAGTTTATTTGCTCATCTCATGACATATACAATAAATATTTGCTGAAAACTTCACCCAACATTGTAAAATGTTCAGCCTCCCTTGTATTGGTATTACTTTTTGAATCAATATTGTTATGTGTATTAAGTAAAAATCATCATCATCATCATCATCATCAGCCGTTATAAGTCCACTGCTGGACGAAGGCCTTTCCCATCTCCTTCCATGACAACCTATCTTATGCTAATCTCTGCCAAGTCTTACCGGCAAACCTTTCTATCTCGTCCCGCCATCTTGTGTCTGGCCGTTTCCTACTTCTTTTACTATCCCATGGGCACCAATCTGTTAATCTTTTCCCCCATCTATTGTCATCTCTTCTCGCTAGGTGGCCGGCCCATCTCCACTTTTGTTGCTTAATTAGTTGTATAATATCCTTTACTCTATCAAATCAAAGAAATATTTTCCTAGTGTAGTGGCCTATATACACCCTTATACACACATCCACAAATATATAGCTGCAATAACATACATTTTCTTTACAAAAAGAGCATTTCCAATTACAATTGCTAGTCGCTTTGCTGTCAGTAATCATAAGTGTACTACAACAGGCCCGGCTGATAACTGATGGTTGCTACTGATACTATAAGTATGACAGACACAGCAAGAAGGCAGAAGAGAAAAAAGAAAGTTAGGTAGTTTAATAAGAGGATAGGAAAGGAGAGAGGCTGATGGCTGTTACTGATACTATAAGTGTGACAGCACATTATTATATTTATGCTGATTACTTCTATTCATTGCCATAACCTATTATCACCATTATCAAAATTCAAAGTACAGTTAAGTACTACCATCATCAGAACAATTACTACTTTCACTATGAGAACTTGTAAAAGAAGCAATTCTTTGAGCAAACTAGAAAACACTCAGAGAGCGCATATCTCAGCCACCGCCATTGTAAGAGGAAGTAATTGAGCATGGATCCAACCCAAAATTCAATCACTTCTTCCGAGGCCTATTGCCCACCCCCTCCATAAAATTTCACTGAAATTCATTGAGCACTTTTGGAGATATTGTGTGGACAGAAAGACGGAAAGACGGACACAACCGAATACATATACCTCTCCAACTTTGTTGGCAGAGGTAAATGAAATAGAACAAAGCTTAAGTGTACATTACCAAAATAGCATCCTTTGTACATGATTCAATGATAGGTTGAACAGTTTTGTCAAGCTCCTCAAGGTCAACCTCACACGTCTCAGATAATTGGTCCATTTTCTTCTTCCTTGCCTTCACAATAGCTTCCTCAATTTGAATCTGAGAGAAGAAGAAAAAAGGAGTTGAATGGACGAGAACAAAATTAAAAAGAAAATCACATTAACTCAATTTTAGACAATAGGTGTAGATGAACACCAAAATAACAAAAGCATTGTTTCCACTCTTAAATTCATGGACCACTTTTAATTGACAGTGGAACTCTTCAATGATTAGAATTAAAAATAATGGAACTCTTTTGTGAATTGAATACAAAAATTTTTTTTAAAAAATTCACCCAATGGTCAAAACCAGATAATTTTAATCAGAAGTTATTTCCCTTGATAATGATATTCAATTTTTAAAAATGAATTTAAGAGTTAAGCACAGATATCATCATTATCGTCTAAGAAAATCAAGACCTATTTTGAACATATATGAGCCAATCAAGATCTCTTATAAATGTTTGCTAATAATGCTCAGGATAAAAGTGGGGGGGTTCAGTTTACAGTGTAAGTTTTTGCTAAATTGATTCCTTAATTTGTGTCACGCTTGTTTTGGGAAAATTTGGACTTTTTAGTGATCATTGCCCAACAAAAGGCGAGAGAAGTAACTTATTCATCAATCAGCCCTAACAAGGCATGCAGCCAAAAGACGTTGGTCACATGACAGTTTCTATTGAGTGATTGACCAGATCTGTTTTGGTTTTCATTGAAATTCAAAATCCATGTCAGCCATAGCTGTAACTTGTCCAAAAACATTTTCTTCATTTAGTAACATCTATATTAGTTATCACCACTGTCTTTGCTTTAACAACACTCTTTGAATGAAAATTTATTTTCAACTTATAGGTTCTAGTATCTGGTAATTCTTCAAATGCAAACCTAGTGCTGGAAACAGACAACAATACGATAATGTTGATTTTCATACGATAATGTTGATTTTCATACGATAATGTTGATTTTCATACTCTAATCACTGTGCAAAGTTATACATCTAAGGGATTGAAATCCAAGCATCATAGTTTGAAATTTTTATTAATATTTCTTCATTGAATTGGCATTAGTTAATACTAGGGAAATGCCCATTCCAAAGGTGCATGTTTGGAAGGGCCAGATTTTATGGTGTGTGGAGCAACCTGCCATAATTGTCATGTAAAATAATTTTCCATCCGTCGTACAAAAATATGCTTTCAAAGTATTTTGGTTACTCCTCTTCAGTGTTGCCAATTTAGATATTTTATATCTAAATTTATATAATTCTAAAGAGTGGAAGTCAAGGGAGATAATTTATAGAAACTATGAAGAAAGATCTATAATCTGTAATTTAAAAATTTTTTTTATTAGATTTCTCGAGAACCGCTGATCCAAACAACTTCAAAGTTAGATATTCAGTACATAAATAGAAATACAAATATAAGGGAAATGTTTTGGTGTAACTCTCTAATCCAAACTGATCTAAGCATAGTACAGCCAATGATATCAATATGTTTCTTTGTTATGGTATTCTCGGTGCATCCTGACTGAAAAACATTGTTAACTGAAGGGTTTTCTGTAAGTCAATTAGTCTTTGTATTCATTTTTAACTTTGCTTTCTAAAAGGGGAGGTGCGAGTGGCCTAATTAATGGCACAAAGAATGGAATCAGCAAACCGATTTTAAACTTTGTCTGGGATAGTTTGCGTTCACTTCACACTAATTCCCTAGGAAAGGCATGAATCTGCTTCTTCCCCCAGCTATGGGTAAGTAGCAAGGTAATTGAAACCCTTTAGCCCTGTAAGGCAGTCCATCTCAGGCTAGCACCCTGGACCCGTAAAAACCCACAATTGCTATAAATAATGATTGGGTCTCCACGGATCATTTGAGAAATGGAGACAAAATCATAGCCTCATGTGTTCTGCGACACAGGAAGCAACTTTGTTTCTTTTTTTCCTAGGAGATTTTCCTCAGATTCAAGATTGAGTTTATTTCCAATTGTCCAGATGAATAAGAAGCCCTGAACAGAACAATGGCAGTGAATAATTTCATTTTAAGCAACTTAATTTTACTACCAACATTACATTCTACATCTCTATACTCATCCAATTGAGTGACAACATTGTACCTAGAATGTTTAGCTACTATCATTCACAAAAGCTTCATCAATCAGCAGTTTTCTTTTGGTTCTTTTTCATTTTGTAATTTATTTCTTAATATTCATCAAGAGTAATTTTTTTCCAGATCAAAAGAAAGGAAGAAGTGATTAAATTAAAGAGTGGATCTAAGAATTCTTTTCGATTGAGAGATATTTTTCCATTTTCTTTTAATGCATTCATGTATTCGCTCATGTCACTCCACATAATATCTCTAATAGTTATGAATGAATTTCATTGAAATTTTTTGAAAGGGGCTAAAGAAGAAGTGAGTGATTTTGGAGCGGACCCAAGAATTTTTTTTTCGATTGAGTTTGTGTACGATGTTGGCAGAGCTATGCGTTCTCTTAGTGCTTTTTAGTTTATTACAATCCTTAATTATTTCAAGTATAGTATGAAAGCTTGTTTATATTTCTTCATGTTAGATATGTTCAGAATATCTATGTGGTACAAATGTACTAGAAACCTAAGTGCCAATGAACCGTGAACTTTTATCCATGATAGCAAGTCAGAGGAGATAAAGGCATTTTGAAGAATATTTAGTATAGAGTTGTAGGTGTTAAATCAACAGATAAGCATTTTCTCATTAAAGTTCACATTATTTATTGCAAGGCCAGACAGTTAATTTATAAATCAATAAAGTATAGAAAAAGGATTGTGGTTTAGTGAATTAGGTAGAACGATTAAAGAATATGCAATCACTAAAAACAATTATACGGAATTAATCCAAATTGATAATGACTTTGTCATACTTGTTCTCTTTTTATCAAACCCTGCCTATAAAACTGGAGGAAATATCAATAAAAGGTAAAAAGCTAAAATGTTTGAGATTTACAAATTAACTTTTAATTAATATTTAAATTACTTTATATCATCATCATTTTTTAATTTTTTTACAAGTTTTCTTAGGTCACATAATCTTATTTAAATTACTTTACATCATCATCATTTTTTTAATTGTTTTACAAGTTTTCTTAGGTCACATAATCTTATTTAAATTACTTTACATCATCATCATTTTTTTAATTTTTTTACAAGTTTTCTTAGGTCACATAATCTTATCACTGCCAGATTTCATTGCAGACTTTTCAACAATATATTCTATAAGGAGAGATTTCATTGCAAGACTGCTTTCTGAAAGTTCCCTTTTTATTCAATTCCAAAGCATAATACAGTGGTACCTATCATAGCGAAGGAGTCTTATAATGAAATTGTGCTTAGCGAGAGGTCCCAATTGGCAAAAAAAAAAAATCTATTAGCAAAATATTTTCAGTCCGCTCAGATGGTGTAATGGTTAGCATTAGCCCCACACGCAGATGGTCCTGGGTCCGATTCCTGGTATGTGCTCTTCATTAGGACAAATTTCCCTGTGCACTCAGCAGCTAATTGAGTACACTCTAAGCTTTGTGATTAGGGTGGAGGTATCCCTTCGGTGGACTTGCATCCTGCCAAGGGGGTGGTCATAAAAACTTGTAAGAATAAAGTCCTGGTCTTGACCAGACTTGAAACTTTCAAGGATCACTAAGCTGACGCATGCAACAGAAACCGAATCATTGTCACCGGGTGTATACTCCATTGGGTGTTGTCTCTTAACAGACAGACGTTTTACTTGTTTTACCTCTCTTAGCAAAGGAGTCTTATAATGAAATTTCACTTAGCGAGAGGACCCAATTGGCAAAAAAAATTATCTCTTAGCGAAATATTTTCAATTTGCGATAAAAAATGTGAATAATTTCATGTGAATGGCAACATTAAATCTATTAGCGAGGAGACCATGTGAGCCTGAAAACGTAAACAAAGAAGACGTGTATTCCCACGCTGCTTAGCGTATCCTACCAGTTGCATCTCGTTGTAAACTATTGTGTTATTGTGCATTATTTTTTCCCCCAATAATCATTAAAACCATACATTCTAAGAAATCTACTGCAGGTTGCCAAAGACGACTCATAGAGTGTGGAGTGGCCGAACAGTTAACAGCATGGAGAATGGTATCAGCGAGCCGAGTTCAAACTCCAGCTGAGACAGTTTGTGTTCACTTGGTAGTAATGCTCTTGAGAAATGCAGGAGTCAATCTATGAGTGATTAGTAGCACAGACTGGGCTCTCATGCCATAATCAGCAATCAGCCTAGTCTTAAAAATAAGGACAACTCTAATTCCAAACCAGCTTGAAGAGAAATTGGATCTAGCCCTTGACACACCCATGATGAAATCATCTGTGGTACCCCAGTAACCCTGCACTGTGTTATGGGATAAGTAAAATAAAAAACACCAACAAAAAAAAAAACAGGATTAGTTTTAGCTTGCAGATCAAATGTAGAATCAAGATCTCAGAATAGATTCAACTCAAAAGTGCAAATTTTCAGATTACAACATAATCAAAATTTAATTTATCATAACAAGGATTAAATGTAACTATTTCTTCACAATATTCTTTTATGTAGTTAAAAAGGGTCTGAAGTCTAAATTTCATCCTTGTTTTGATTAAATTAAATTTTGATTAAGGTGTAATCTGAAAATTTGCACTTTTGACTTGAATCAATTTTGGGGTCCAGATTCCACATTTGATCCTCGCTTGCTACCCAAATCAAACTCACCTGCTGCTGTTGAATGAGACTCTGATATTGAGCATTAAGGTTCTGCTCACTCTGTTTTATTTGTTCTTGCATTTGTGCCAGTTGCTGCTGAAGTTGCTGTTGCAATGATGAGAGAGGAGTCTGTGGGGCTCCTGCTGGGGGACCCTGGGGCAGTGGAGCCATAGGGCCTCCAGCAGGAGGTGGAGTTGCCTGCCACGGTGTAATTGGAGGAATGACCTGCTGAGACATTGCATGTTGCACTAATGCTTGTTGCTGCTTGAGCGCATCTTGTGGTTTGTCGGGTCTTGGAACTAAAATGAATGAAGGAAAAATAAATTCATAAGATTCTTTAGTATCATTGTTTAGGGCACAGTCTATGACAGGGTTTCCAAAACTTTTTTGGGCCGCAACCCTGAATTTTTGGGGCTTGCCGACCTTCAGGGTGGAAACATAATTTCAGAGTTTCTCCATTTAGTTTCATCCAAGTTGATATAACACTGCTGTATACAAAAAAAAAAAAACAATGCACACAGGGCTGTATCTGAATTTTGTTTCAAACCATCCCTTCTGTGTTAAGAAAGGGTTACCATATTTACTTGTGTATAATATAAAAAAATCAGGGTAAAATTTGTGGGTAGCATTATACTAGAGTGTTAAAAAATGATAACACATGTACATATATTACTGATTTCTAGCTACAAAAAGTGGGGGTTGCATTATATTCGATAATCGCATTGTACTCAAGTAAATATGGTAGTTCATGGCCTTCAACACTTGGCAATGGTCATCAGCAAATTTAGTGAAATTTACAGACATAAGGAGCATTCTTCAGTATAATAACTATCTGTCCTACGTTTCTTTGAAGATGAGAAATAGAAGGCTGAACCCCAGAGACACCAATTATTTAACTACAGCTAGAATACCATATGTAAGAAGTGCAGATGAACAAATCCAAAGAATATGTTGACATTATAACATCAGGATGGTTTTCAATAGTATTACCACTCTTCATAACCTACTTATAAGAGTTGGTTCCTCACAAAGAAGAATTTGACAAAAAACTGCATTTACAACATTCCATGCAAGTGTGGAAAAGAATATAAGGGAGAGACCAGCTGCTCCCTTAAGTTCAGACTTGAAGAACATAGAAAGGCCATAACCAAAGGGGAAGTGGAAAAATCTAATATGGCAGATCATACTTAGAAGGAGGAAGGGTGTACATTACCATCTCTGGGAGGAAGTCCAAATAATAGACAGAGAGTGCCGATGGAGAGTGAGAAAATTGAAAGAATCAGCATGCTTCAACTTGTCAGATAGACGGTTATGTCAGACCAGTGTGGATTTCAACACAGGGTGGCTTTTATTGCTCAACAGGGAAAAGGTATGGAATTCTTTGTTTAACAAAGAAGGAAACTGAGAACATTTCCACATTAAAAACTAAGGAACCAGCTGAACTGCATGTGTTGCTGAAAACAGAACAACTTATTACAAGTATTGCTGTTAAAGTTTAAACTTTCTGTTTTTTACTCAGCACTACCGGAAAAAGACACCTTCTCTTTCCATATGGATTGTTCATTTGAAGAAGGCTGTAGAATGGATTGTCCGAAACATTGTGGAAACATATAAAACAAAAAAGAATGAGTTCAATTGTCCGAAAAAGTCTTTGTTTAGAGCACATTTACATAAATAAGAGTTATTCAGTGCAAAGAATAATTCCTTTTGCTCTACTAATAGAATCAATAAATCTTCCTTAATGCTGTGCCATAGTTACTCTTGGTGGGATTTCTTTGAGCCATTATACTTGATCAAGTGGAAATAATTTAGACAGTATTGAATTAGAGTTAGAGAGACTTGATATGGATGTACTGAACACACACAACAGGATACATGCAATTGGACATTTTTCAGTGATAATGTGTGTAACAGATTGGGAATCAATTTTTATGTTCTCTACTATACAAGACTTTATACTAAAACAGAAAATGCATTTATCTAAATTGTTTACATGTTTCTTTAAATAATTGGAACAAACTGCTTTATTCCAATTGCGTCTCAATTAACCTGAGTCCATTATATATATATATAAATAAGAGTGTGTGTATGTATGGATGTATGCATGTAGTTGTGATTAATATTAATGCATGAATTTGATAAAATGTGGACGTGCTCTTATAAATGAGTATGCATATGGTTATATGTTGTGAGATGCGTAATAATTATATTAAAAGAATAATGAGGGTTAAGATGTTGAAAATGGCCTAAACAGCCGTAACATGTACATCAGAAGACATACACTAATACACAAGATGGAACTACGTTCATAAAAACGTTAATTTTAAAATTTTAAGTTTTTTTTTTAAATTTTGAAGTTTTAGGATTTTAATATTTATAACATCTAGAACACTGAAATTGAAAATAATTTTCAATATTTTTCATTTTCATAGTTTATTGAAAAGAATAATGAATTTCTATTTTTTTTTTAAATGGGTTTTTATAAATGCAAACAAAAATGAGCATCTATACAGGTGGATATATACTATGGGAAAGGCTGTGTGAATGTCCCTGTGGGGTTTATGCCAGCTAACTATAAAACTACATCCATTAATTGATGAAGGTGAAAGTGAAACACAAAACAAAATGGAGGTTTATTTCTACAAGATCAAAGTGATGATTTCATTGTATAGCTTTGTTGAATTTAATCAAGAGAAAAAAACGATTTTCTCCATTATTTTTTCCTTAAAATAAACAAACACTGTGTATAACATTGTCTCTTCTGGAATCAATAAACATTAAAATGTTTGCAAAATTTGCTGTTTTAACATGTAATCGGGTACAACATTTTAACTAGGGCAGACCAATATACGTGAGTAAATGTACTGAACAAAAATGATAATAGTAATAATGAAGGAGAACAAAGGAAAATAACATCAAATAGACTGCAACTCTTTCAATTCATTTTCTAAAGGTATTCATATTTTTTATCTATGTTCAACTAAATGAGCAAACATAGATGTATTAATAACATTACGGTCAGTAAGCAACAACAATTTTGTTTAAAAAGATTCTGTACACAAAAATAAACACTAAACAGAAATCTATTCTTTCCTCACATCACAAGAGAATACAATCTCCAATGATACCAATTGCTTCAATTAGCAAAATAATTTCTTATCAATCATTAACTTTTAAATTCATAAACCGCTTGTAATTGACAGTGGACCTCTTTAATGAATAGAATAATTCTTCTTTAAATTGAATAAAACATTTTTTTAAATTCATCTAATGTTCAAAAGGGGATAATTTTAATCAAATTATTTCCCTTGATATTGCCATTAAATTTTTTTTATATGAATTTAAGAGTTAAAGTCAACCCTGTAATTATACAGAGTTTCCAAAAACCTTTTGGAATCACAGCACCCTAAGTCAGATAAATACTGAACAGTAGCATTGAAATGCTTAAGTTCAACACTAGACAGACTGAGTGTTTGTGATGTGCCAGTTAGATGTCGGTCCCTATCATTATGACCATGCATCAGCTCACTGAATTATGATTACCCAGAATTATTAACATTTTTTAATATCCTGCGGCGCCCCTGGGATTTAACTGTGGCACCATGGCGCACACTTTGGGAATCACTGTATTAATTCTTTTTAATTTCATAAGAGTACATATAACAAACATACTTGGGTAAACTTTCCTCTGTTCTGTCATAACCGACCTCTGAATTGTCATTCATCATCATACTTGAAGGTTGGTATAACCCCATAAAATCACTAGTAAATATGATATACCCTGTGACCTAGCTTCAACACCTGCTAATGAGCAAAAATTCAAGCTTAAAAACTCCAGACTGACTTTTTTCACCAGCGTCCTGGAACTGTCCCGGAAAAACAATTTTAACCGTCCCAAAGGAAATGTAAACCATCCCCCAAATCAAAATATTGTTTCTTTACTTTGTTATTAACATCTATAGTTGTTTGTTGTTAACTTGTTAGTAGCATAATAAAAACACCATTAGAATGTTGAGGAAATAAATCATTATATTTATTTTGCTCCATTCAAATAAATTGGTTTTAAACAAAACTGAAAAGTTATCTGTAAACTTGTATAGCTGCAACAATTAAGTGGTTAGTTAACTATTAAATTAATCGCCAACATAGTCCTCTTTGACAGTAAACTGAATATCTTTGGATTGTGGACAAAACAAAATATTTGTGAACGTCATCTCGGGCTTTGGAAAACAGTGATTGTCTTTTTTCACCATTTTCTAGAACATGTAAAACATTTTATATACAACTAATTGATTAATCGAGAAAATAATCAACAGATTAATCGTTAATGAAAAGAATTGTCAGTTGCAGTCCTAGTAAACTGTAAAAAAGACAGAATTAAGAAAAAATAAATTGGAGAACCTAAATTCTGTGTCTCGTTCTCAGTCTTTGAACCAGGATTAGATACATTTCTGGCCAAAAACATGCCAAAAATGGCAATATGCCAAATTGTTCATAAAACATTGCAATATTTCACTACACTCCAAAAATAAGAATTTATTAAAAATACTTCTACAACACAGCTTACCTCAATTAATCCTATATTTCAAAGTCCTAGGGCAAAGGTCCCCAAAACTTTTTAGACTATTGACCCCTTCATGCAATCCTTGATCCCTTATCAACCCCCAGGCATGTACAAAAATACTAATAATAATTAAGTAGACGTGCAGTTTTAGACATGGTTTTGTTTCATTTCTGTTTGTTCCAGTTTTTTCAAAATCAAAAACAAAAAGGGAAAAATAAATATGGCCAAACCAAAAAGTTCATGGACAAATGCTTTTCAAGAAGGTCAAATTTGGCCATAAAATGACAACCATGCCTTGAAATGTCTCAGTGCCCTGCAGCCACCACTGCTTTTACTATATACAAAGAAGTGAAAAAATATACATTTACTTCATGCAGTAACTTTTTGGTTGGTTATGAATCAATACTCCACTTTTCTACAATTAACAGCTGATTGCATTGTCTATCTGGAATAAAACTGGGTCACATTAGGATTTTTTTCTGGAATTCATTAATTGATGTTAAAAAAGAGTAGAAAAATGCTTCAAAGAATAAAATATATATATAATTCTGTCCTATTTTGTCCAATTTTGAGAACAACCACATCTGACTTTGAGAAAACTAATCTGGCAACCCTGCAAAGAGTCCTCTTTCAAAAGTGGGCTTTCTTTTCACTTTTAGACTTTGCAAATTTTGAGTAAAGATTAAGACTTGTGAGACAGTCCCAAGCCGGGGTAAAAGGAGACGGGATGGGCATGGGGCTAGCAACTAAACACTGTATAAACCTACTTGCTACTGAAACCACAGCAGAGTGGTTGCGACTGTTACATCTATATTGTCACATGACCCTATGCACCATATGGAGTCAACAGGAATAAACAAAAGATGTGTGAAAGGACGGGGAAAAAAAACATTGTCTTTACAAAATATGCAAGTAAATCAATAGATAATTTCATTTTTGAAAGATATAATTCCATAATAGCAGTTAATTAAATATGTAAGAAAATGGATAAATGTAATAAACAATTTGACAAAAAGCAATCTGTCTGAATCTTAATATTACAGAGCAAGATTCTTTTTTGTTTCAATATAAAAACACCTGGTTTCAAAGCCTTAAAGATTTGCCAATTTAAAAACTGATTGCATTTCTATATATATATACAATTTCCAGAAAGAACAGGCCTGTAGTTTTTGAGTTTTTAATATCAGAAACAGAGGAAAAAAGCCTGAAAGTCACACCATAGATGCACTAGTTCTTTTCTTGTGGAAAGATCTATCAAGAGCAGTGTTGCCTATTTTTTTCTCATGTTTACATCTTTGAAAAAACATATTAAAACACCTAGAGTTTTCAGATATATATCTAAAATCTAGGATATATATTACATATTATTAATAAATTAAATGTGACTTTAATCTTCAAAATTTTATTGAAATATTACTTAATTTATTAAAAATCATCTAAATAGCTGTTTCTGACATCTAGATGCAACCAAAAAAAACATCTAGATTTAGATTAAAAACATCTAAATTGGCAACACTGAGCAAGGGACGTAACTCACATTTTGAGTATAACACTGAGCACAGGACGTAACACACATTTCAGTATGTCAGTCAGTGACAGCAATTGCTGGTATAGATGCTAGCACATCTAAAAATACCAGAAACATACATGTAAGATGCATTGGTGGATCTGAGCAGATGAATCTTCAAAACATGTTGACATTTATTGGCCATTAGGAAACCTATACGTTTACTATTTAAAAGAAAAATCATAGGCAAGAGGATAGAACAAATCACATGAAAAGGAAGAACAGCCGCTTAGTTAGCACATGACCTAAATAGCATCAATTAAGTGTGCCAACAGGTAACAGGACTAATTACAGCTAAGACAGAAACAAAGAAGATATCTTTTTTGTTTTTGTCATTGTTTTTGATATGTTTGTTCAGGAATGTAATCCAAGGACTTGGAAATGAGAATTTCACAGACAAATGATCCACACATTAGAATAGAAACATCGTGTCTATATAAACACATATATAAATACATTATGTATATGAGAAGGACGACCGATCCTTCAGGAACTTGTCGTCCTTGATGGTTTTTATTCATAAGTATTCTTTGTTATCCTTGAAGAAAGACACAATGAAGTCGAACAGAGAAAAGAATACTGGATTATGAAAATAACGAATGTAATCACATGCTACAAAAGAAGAAAAAAAATTAAGTAATAATGTAATATGGAAATGAAGTTTATCTTTAATAAACATCTGGGAACGTAACTATTCTATTTGCGTCATTTATTTGTATGTGTATTTATATTGTGTTGTGTTTTGGATTCACTACTGAAACATAGGCTTTGTGTACACTCCCACCTGGGTACAAATTCATTTTTGTTTACAACTTATTCAAATTGACAGAATTATTAATTAGATGATTCATCCATTCCCACTCATTCATTTGTCTTTTCTCTCTTTATATATTTATAATCATAATTACTAGTAGAAAAGCCAACTTGTTGAGTAACTGTATTATTCTTCACTGATAATAGTATTAATAATGTTGACCACAGAAGATTATCCCATATATGTAAAGTAGTTCTTGCTTTCTCAGGGGTTTTAACATGTACATGCACGTGCTGTTTTACTATCTTTAGCTACCATGTAAGCATTTAGACTTACATTCTACATCAGTGTTTCCCAAACATTTTGTTCATACCTATTAAAACACCTAGTCTCCAGATATATATATATAAAATCTAGGATATATATTACATGCTATCAATAAATTAAATGTGATTTTAATCTTTAAAATTTATTTTATTAAAATATTACTTAATTTATTAAAAATCATCTAAATAGCTATGTCTGACATCTAGATGCAACCAAAAAAACATCTAGATTTAGATGAAAATCATCTAAATTGGCAACACTGAACAAGTACTACTGCCCCCTTTTAGAGAATATATTTCATCATTGCACCCCCCCCTCTCCAGTGAAGTCATTCAAATATCATACATTGAAAATAAAATTTTAGTAATTAAAAAAAATTTTTAGCATTCAATTTATAACCAAAAATATAACTGTACAAAAGTATCTAAAAGAACTTCAATTAATATAAAGATAATTAATGTGAAGGATGGGCTTGAGGTATCGAGGTGTATTATCTGCCCCTTGCCCCCCCCTCACCATCCCTTGTCTTCCAATGCCACCCTACTGCCCCCTTGCCTTCCAGTGCCCCAAAAGGGGTAGCAGTGCCCACTTTAGGAATCACTGCTCTACATTGTTCCAACATAAAATTGACAGAGAGCCAGATTCTGGTCAGGCATCATATTTTTTCTTTTTAACCCATTTAAGACTAACTGATTAAGGTGCTTAATGCCTGAATTTCTAAAAGGGTTTAAAAAAGCCAAAAACATGTTAATTTTTATTTAATGGTTAAAAAGAAATCAATTCTTTTATTAAATCCCACCCTACAACAACTAACGTCCTGCTTTGCAAAAGCCACTGAACTTTTGGGTCTAGAAGTCAGCTTTAAGAAAACTTTTATCCTCCATCAACCTGCACCCACAGAATTGTACTGTCCACTTTCCATAAATATTGGTACAACTAAGCTGGATGCAGTCAAGCACTTCATTTACCTAGGAGTGTATCAGCATCAGTATCAGCAGCTAGCTAAGCTGGACAAAGAGGTTGAAAACAGGCTAGCTAAAGCAAACAAAGCCAAAAGCATGTATTGATGAACCTGAGGAAAGACACCTAACTAAAGGTGTACAGAGCTATCATTTTGCCCACCCTCCTATACAGTGCTGAATCCTGGGTCATCTACCGACGCCACTTACACCTCCTCGAACGCTTCCACCAGCGCTGTCTCTGCACCATCCTCAAAGTGCACCGGTATGACTTCATTACAAACAATGAACACCAACATTGAGGCTATGCTACAAAGAATACAGTTGCGTTGGGCAGGCCATGTTTTGAGAATGGAAGACTATAGACTTCCAAAAACTGTACTGTTCGGTGAACTGTCCTCCAGGCAACGAAACAGAGGGGTGCCAAGAAAGAGATTCAAGGATTCCCTAAAGCAAACCATCATCTCCTGCGGCATCAACTACCGAAATAAGCTACAGACAGGCAAACATGGCGCAAAAAGCCCTTCAAGGCCACCTGTTTCTCGGAATCCAAAGAAAAATCAGGGCAGAAATGAGACAGCACTGTAAGCTCAGTATCATCAAAAGTTTCACTAAGAATTAAAAACTAAATCCCAGCTACACGTCAGTGTGTGTTTGTGCGTGCGTGTAATAGAGCTCAGACATACAAATAAATACTCTTCTGAAACCAGAATAAGCTACGCAGGTATGTACACATGTACAATATACTTATATTAGCTTACCCTTTAGATTTAAATATACTTCCAAATGCTGCTCTCTGTCACGTAATTGCCAAAAAAGGAAAAACAATGCTGCTGATCAATGAATAAGTTACTTCTCACACCTGTTGTTGGATCACTAAAAAGTTACAAAGGTGCCAATTTAGCAAAAACTTACATTTTAAATAGACTAAATTTTTAGTTGGGGGGGGCCCAACTAAAAATTTAGTTTGGGGAGGAATTCGAAAAACGAAAAAAGAAGTTTTTTCTAGACACAATAAGGAGTAAATGTTTAAATTTCCAGCTCTCTATCTCCATCGGTGCGACCTGTACGCTTGACACATACATAGGCAGAATCACTTAAAAACTGTTGACAGTTTTGGTTGGACGGTTTCTAAATAGAGAATTAAAAGGAAGAAGAGAAGCTGATGAGGGTGACCATAATGCCCATAACAATAGAAAATGCCTGCATAAAATTATCCTGTTCACGTTGGAGCAGGTGGATATTAGTTTAGCCATGTTCCCACCACCAGAAATATTTGCCATCTTCACCGAGAAAGATAAATAAGGTGGAGACACAGCTAAGCAGATTAGTCTCTAGTCTTAGGGAGGGTCGGTAAAAGGAGGAGAGCAGGGTATAAGATGATACATTTGATTGCACCTGTTATATATAAGGGCTTGGCTAACTACAGCCCGTAGGCCAAATCTGGCCCACCGATTTCATGGTAAATGTTACGTTGCATATAAAAATTCTGTTTTCCTTATCTATCTTTGGATAGCGAACAATAAAATTTAGTATTGAAAAATAGAACAAAAGTCTCATTTTTGCAGTGGCCTCAAACAAACTAATGTTTTATATCTAAAAATGTCCTAACACCACAAATTCCTATTAAAAAAAACAAGCCTGCATGATCATGGTTTCATTTTTTATTCGCGTTGGCCCGCAAAACATTAAACAATTCTAATCCAGCCCGCCTCCAAAGAGGTTTTCCAACTACTATTCTATATGATGCAGGGGTAAGGTTAGAGGTCAAAGGCAGGGGGCATAAATGAAGACTAAAAACAAAAACATAAGCTAAGAGGAGGGAGTTGGCAAAGACAAGGGACAGCTTAGAAGGCCAACCAACCCTTGCCGTTGGCATGTTTGCACAGCCAAATAAAAGTACACAATATGGCCTTGAAGATTGTTTTTGCTTTGTAATAATACCAACACTGAAAATTACCTGTATATGTATTTATGTATATATAATAAAAAGCTTTCTTTGTTATCCTTTTGTGTACCCCAACTTCTCTCCATATGAAAAGGTCTGAGAATTCAATGCATTCTTATATACAGGGCAAGAAAGCTTTTCAAACATTGCAAGATACACCCAATAGTTAAACGATTCACAAACAGCAAAACCTGTCAGATGAGTTATCATTCATAATTCCAGTTTAATAACCTTTTATAGTTAAAAAACACTAAAGTAGCAGAGGACAGGTGACTTTATGTTTGGTCTAGATTGGGTCACATATAGGGTTGGTGGTAAGAGCAAAAAATTGACCAACAACAATCCAAAGATTCTATCCAGGTGCCAGTGATTAGGTTAGTGAAAAAGCAGATAGCAAAGAGATGATAACCTTTGCAGGTGGTAAAACAGTGTTAAGTTTGTGGATTTACATTTAGGGTAGAGTGAAAATAAGGTTTTCCTTAACCCTTTATTGGGCAAGTGACTATATATGATCACCTGAGGACCCGTCAGCCACATACAAATATTGTAGCCACAAAGACAACATAATCCACACCAATGTAGTCTGCAAAGCTTTGCAAAATACACTTGTGCTTGAACAAAGACAAACTCCAAATGATATAACTAGACATGAATAAGTTAAGTCTTAGGAGAAACAAAGAGAACAATATGTGAAAAGGGTAATGAACCTGGGAATATTTTCTCCTTTTCCCATATTAAAAAAAGGCAGCTTTTACTGGTGTATATAAGGTTGGACATTGGAAATTTTATGGGCTTCAAATTATGATTTAAGATTTTTCAAACATTCAACTAAAAGCAGCAGGTGTTGCAATTTGAAAAAAAGAGAAAAGATTTGCATTGCACTTAACAGATTTTAACCACTTTTTTCTTTATTACATTTTAAAACTGTTTTTAACACATTAACCCTTTAAGTGCCAAGATTTTGAGGACAATTTCATAAATTTGACTTTGTGTTTTTTTAAGCTTCTATCGTGAACCATTCTCCTTCTATAGCAGGAGAATGGTTCACGATAGAAGCTTGCTATAAAATGATCAACATGGCACAAGGTTTATGTTGGAAAAAAATATTATCCGATTTGCATATGATGATGTCATCAGGCAGTGGCCATCTTGGATTTTAGAATTTATAGTACAACCTTGCCATTTTACAAAAAAAAAACAAACACTTTTTATCTTAAAATTATGGCAGAAATCTGAATCTGAAAACTGCTGTATTTTATGTCAGAATTATGTCAATATATGTGCGTCACTTATTGGTCATATGAACAACAGATTTCTGGCCGTATTTTCATATATATCATCTACTGACTGAGGGGGGGGGGTTACAATTCAGCGACAGTGCCGCTTATGGGAATGAATTCATTTTAGGGAATTTAAAAGTTAAATCAAAGGGAGTAACTTTTGATTAATGTTACTTCCCTTGCACTTTTTGGTAAATTTTTTTTATTTTTCTTTAATTCAATCACAAAAGTGTTCCATTCTACTCATTGAAGAAAGCGGTTACAAGCAGTTCATGAATCTAAGAGTTAAAATTGAGTATCAGCAAAATCCAAACAATGAAGGACAATTTTCTGAGTAAGAAGACACATTTTGTCAGGGACCCATATCTAATACCTCTGACAGGTCTAACTTGAGATTATATAGCACAAAATACACACACACACGGTAGATTTGATTAGACAATGTGGAAAAGAAAGATTGAGAAAAGCGTGTTACGTCTCAAACATATTTATTATCATGAAGCATGGATTGTTTGCACGACTCTGCTAGGTTCAAATCTCTTCTGATGATGTCATTCACAATGACAAAATGCATAAAGATTTATCTTCATGATAAATATGTTTGAGATCTAACACACTTTCCTCAATCTTTCTTTTCCACATTGTCTAATCAAATCTACCAGTCAGATTTCCTTACATCAACACAACAAACATATATATATGTATATGTGTTTAGTGTATTAAAAAGAGAATAAAAACAAGCAAACTCCTTTAGGCCAATAATTTACACATTAAATGCATTTAGATGGTTCAAAATTGGCTTTATCTTACTCAATAAAAGGCTTTGTTAATTGTGTAAGCATGAGACCAAAAACTAAAATAATATAATTTTAAGGTCTATTTTTCGTAAAATGCTTTTGCACAAATGAATAGGCCATCTTTAAGGCAGAAGTATTTGTAAGTATGTCATATATCTTTTAGATTCCCATTACAAGCAAGTTAAGCAATAGCATACTGGGTTATTACCAAATAAATGATAATCTGAAAATTTCAAATGCTGTCAGAAAAAGAAAATATTGATTGCTAATGAATTCTGTGATATTCATCATAATGTTAATCATCATAATAACATCTATTTTTTCAGGTTTGATTCAGCGTGCAGCAGCAAACCAGAAGCTAAACTGCTTGAGGTTCCATCCTCAGTGGCAGATAGAAGCTACCGTATATACTAGTGTATAGGTTGAATTTTGGAGACCAAATTCTTATGCGAAAAATTGTGGGTTGACCATGAGTAATAATTTCATAAGGTTAAAATTCAAACATAATGGGAAGGACTAGGAACAACCCTTGGCTTCAAGAATGAAAGATATGTAATGGTTATTGCCAGCAAATAATGAACATATAAAATATATATACCAATTATTAATGAAAAGTCGTGCAACGCATTCAATAAATAAGCTCATGGACTTAAAATTGTGTAGCTTCTGATAAAATATAATATGACCTACATGCAGTAATTATCCCTGAAAAACCAGGCTCAACATATACACAAAGCATATTATAAATTAATGATTTTATGACCATAAATCAAGGGTCGACCTATACAGGAGATCGACTCATACACAAGTATATACGGTATATGCAAAAAATATCTACAATACTTATTTGCCTCTATTACATCAAAGTCAAATAGAGGAGAAACTAAGTTAATAAAAACAATCCTGATTCAAATGAGTAATCAAGTGAAACATAGTCTTTAACCAGCGCTCCTCCAGTAATTTCTTGCAGACAGGTCAGGTCTCTGAAGCCTCTTATCCACCTCCTACAAACAACACAATCATGACTCACTGTTTATTACAAACAGCTGAATGATGTGACTCCCCAAGGAAGTACAGCAAGGAACAATTCTTTTTTCCTCCCTGTTATCTTTAATGATAAAGGAGCAACTACAATACAATAAATAAACTTGCAAGTGCTCATTACCAACAAATGTTAACAATTGAGGACAGTCTTTTTTTTCTCTTTTTCTCTTCCCGTTCACTTTTGTCTGGCCCTACTTGATGTGTAGGTATATGTCGATATATTTCAGAGATTTCCTACTCTCCACATTGCATAATACATTCCAGATAATCAATCCGGAAACGTATAATCACTGAAAAACAGCTGTTTTCAGTAACATTTTGATAATGCTGTACAATGCCATTTTTGTGAGTGTTATTTTCTGATTGCTGTGTAAAAAGTATAGAAAATGGCTTTTATTCTCTTCAAACTTTGCTTTTGTGGCCAGAATAGTGATATTCATATGCAATTGTTTTTCTTAGTTTATGTGATTAAAAATGTGCAAATTCGCCCGTTGTCCCATTGAAAATAAGTAGATCACTGTCCTAGTTGCAAAAGCAAAGTCTGAAGAGAATAATTGACATTTTCTATCAGAAAATAACACTTATTACCCAGGAACAAAAAAAGGTTTTAAAAAATGTTGCACAGCGTAATTATGAAATAACTAAAAAGAAATTATGACAAGTTCATACAAATGTGATTTCTAAATAACCAATAATGGATTCCCCCACTATCCAAGAGTAGACCATTTCAACTAAAAGTTTTTGTTAATTCCTAGTAACTGTGAAGCAACTGAATGTGGAATAGTTGTATAGATTTGACAAACACAGTATTTTGTAAATATTTCAGCAAACAATAGTTTTTGCTCCCTGTACAACTTTGTGACACTGATACAGTTTTGAATATTTAATATGAGAGGGTTATCTATGAATGCCTTCAGTTGATAAAGCATGCTTATGAATTGCAGACTTCCAATAAAGAAGATGAGCTTAAAAGTCGACAAACACAAAAAGTTGACTGGCGCAGGTCCTCGACCTTGCAGAGTTTGTTAAATTTAACCTGTATTATGTGAATCTTTATTCTTCTTAAATCATTGCTAGTTATTGTTTGATAATTTGTGTTTTTGTGCGGTAATCAAAGGTTTCCAAAGGTTCAAGGTTCAAGTACCATTATGACCTTAGTAGGAAGGTGGAAAATGACTGAAAAGTACAAAAGATTAGCGCCAATTCTATTTTAACATGGATTGGCATGGCATGTTAGCTGAATACAGACTAAACACTAACACATAATAAAAACAAAGGAAAAAGGACTGAAGCATTAAAAAAAAAACAAAAAAAAAAAACAGGAAGTTTTTTTTTGTTTACAAAAAAATAGGACAGTACTGAACAGTCAGTCAGTGACCCACTCCAAACCTCAGCTCATTAACCCTTGTTGCAATCACACGGAACAGCAAAACAAAGGAGGCTGTTGTTATTGTTCCAAGGAACCACGGTTTCAGAACATAAAAGAGGACATGAGAGCAGTGGGATGGGGAGCTATAGGGTTTAGTTAAGGTAGTAGTAGAAGTAGAGGTGAGAAAGAGAAGAGAATAGTGTATATGGTGGAGTGGCAATCGCAGATATTAAAGTTGGTGAAGTTGCTGGTTAAGTAATGGTGATACTATTGACACTGATAGTATCAATAGTGGTGGTAGCCTTATTTGCAAATAAATTAATTCACACTGATGCAGCAAGATATATCCCATGATTTATGGGATGTTGTTGTTGGTTGCTTCATTTGCATTTAGTCTAGGAAGTTCAATTTTATTTTCCTTTTCCACAATTTTAATGAAGAATAATGGGCGTTCAATTTAGAAGATATTTAAAAAATTCAGATTTAAATCAATTGGGCAAAGAAAATTTTACATGAATATCATAGATACTGAACTGGCACCTGGTGTTCTTGGTACATTAATAGGATGGAGAAATGAAAGTCTATTTTTAATTTAGTTACCCTAAAAGAATCCACATGTATAAAACACAATGTGTATCCATATGCAGCAATATTTTGAATAGTGCAGTTAATTTGTTCCAAAATTTGTCCAAAGTCTTATAATTTTATGTGCTTTTTTTCAGCTTATATTTAATTATATTAGTTTGTAAAATCAAATCAAATGATTCATGCCTAAATATGAACATGAGAGTAGAGAAGCCAGCAAGGTGTAGGATTAAAACACGCCTGCCTACCATGAGAACTTTGTTAGCTCAGTTGGTGAAGTAGAACCTGCATATACGGTTGCTTCCAGAGTGGACACAGGTTCAATCCCTGCACAGAGCTCGTTTCTTTATTCACATTTATGATTTAGACCGCTCGTTTTGCAGTCGTTCACACCGGCGTCAGGCATATATAGGTTCTCAACTAATAAATGTCTTTATAATTATCAAATAGTAATATATATATATATTATATTTGCAGGTAACCTTTTCAACGAGGACAGAGATACTATACTCTGATCCTAGGGAGAAGTGTTGGGGAGCGACACTTTGATCCTAGGCAGAGCGCACAGTTACTGCACTGATCCTAGGCAAAGGGCCAGGGAGTGACACACTATCCTAGGCAGAAGTACCAATCCATACGTAAATAATCCATTTTTTACAGGTACTATGTTAGTAAATAATGTTATTATTAGGTCAGTGTTATCTTTACTAAAGTGGATCAGGTGTCTTTAAAATAACATTTCAAAAACACAACATAATTTGTTTTTTATTTTTTTCCAGCAGATGTAACAGTACTATTTGCTTTAACTCTTAAATTGATAAACCGATTGTAATTGACAGTGGAACTCTTCAATGAATAGCATAAAAAATAGTGGAACTCTTCTGTGAATTGAATTTAAAAATTTGACATTAACATTCTATTTTCTTTGTAGGAATTTAAGAGTTAATATTATAATTGTAGCCTTTTTTCTTGTAGGTAGATTTTTAAAAATAAATGTGACTAATCATACATTGAGAATTGTAGCGTAGATTTCATGAACCCCTGACCGAAGAAACCAATTCTTTTTTTAACCACCAACACTGAGATAAGGAGATACTTAAGGAGAGACCTCATTTGAAGAATCTGGGCCACTAGGTTTTAAGTTCATTACTATTAATTCATTTTAGTTAGAGACTTTGAAAGGAATTGTTGTTAACTCTTAAATTCATACTAGGGGATTCAAGGGGAGTAACTTCTGATTAAAGTTACTTCCTTGCACTTTTTGGTAATCTTTTTCTTTTTCTTCAATTCAATTCACAAAAGAGTTACATTTTTTTTTTATCCTAGACATTAATGAGTTTAACAACAGTTACAAGTAGTCCATGAATCTAAGAAATTCAATGCATTTTTTGTCAACAATTCTCATCTTTGTTTTTACTCACAACAATACAAGTTCACTTATTCAAAATTATCTAAAATCAGACTGAAGTATTTTTCTATGATCAGAGTGATACCTAAACTGGGAAAGCATATCATTAATTAAATAAGCCTATGTGTACAAATGGGTAATATAATATGTATATATTTCATCTATTTAAAGTCCTTAAACTAACCTAATGTATTTAACATTAACCAGTGCATATCGTTTGGTTTTTGGAACAAAACAGCATGGAAAACCACTGGGAAAGAATCTTATGAATAAGATATGTTAAAATTGTAAAAGTGCCTGCAAAGATTTTATAACAATCAATATGAAGATTTGAAGACGGTGGTTAAAAACTGATCTAAAAACCTCAGTCATAGGACTCGCAGCAAACTTTGATATATCAATTGCAACTACTTATATATATTGGCGGATAAAGCAACCTTCAATAAAACGAGACCCCAATTTCAGTCTGAATTTCATGCTGTTAGCTCACCGTTTAGTCACTGTTTTTGTATCTGGCTTATATTTTGGGGGGTGTTTTTAGATGCTTGAAGTGTCGTCTGCCAAAATATTTGGTATTTAAATACCATTAAAGAGAAATTGTCAGGAAAAAAAACTTGATGTATAGGTTCCATTTGAATTGAATGGATACAGTTTGATCAACTGTCTGTTCTGTACACATCTTATATGCAAGCAAATGTTATTTTTGCAATGTTTACCTATGTATCTATGGAGAGAGAAAGGGAACTAAATGGTACAAATAGTATGTAAATAGAAATTGAATTTATATGGCTAAGACTGATAAAAACAGGATAGCCGAGGTTAATTATGTATTAAAATAAAATTATGATTAAAAGTGCAAAGTCCAAAGTCCAAATATGCTCAAGAGAATACACTTCTTGTACGAATAATTAAACACTTATCTCTAATTGCAGCAAGGCCATGAGAATATTTCAAGTTTGCAAATGGAAAAGAAATGTTCACCATTCCCAAGACCTAGACAAGTGCCAAAAGCATATTTTTTTTTTTTATTTCCCAAAAAGAAAAGAATAAACAAGATCAAGAGAGTCAGAACGGGTTAAATATGTTCGGTAACAGAACTAAACTAGTAGAAAGAATTGGACTAATTCTGTGAGGACACATACTGATTGCATTCTGAGAGTAATAAAACTACATGTCAACAACAATTGCATCTGGACAAGGGGTAAACAAAGAAAATGAGGGAGAAGGGTGCCAGCAGGTCTAGGAGATGGCTGGTGGGGAAGGTTGCAGGGAAAGGATGTCAAGAAAGCAGCGGGGGGAGGGGGGGGGTTGAAGTGGAGAAGAGAAAGAGATGCGACAGTCCCAATAATCTTCGGAGACAGACAGTCCTAATAATCTTCCGAGACGTAAACACAATGAATCATGGATGTTTGTTTGTGAGTCAGAATTTTATGTTCCAATCAAAGCAGAGAATGGAAGAAAAAGAACCAATGAAACAAGGGAAGGATGAATTAAGGAGAAAAGTTAAAGAGGGAAGAAAAAGAAGGATATTGCCGTTTGTTATTGTTAAAATGAGAGAAGCATTATTGTTCACTGTTCCCAAGATCTGCACAAGTGACAAAACGCAATCGTTTTTTTTTTTTAAGGAGAAAAGAATAAACAAGGTTAAACCAGTATAAGATAATCTGGTAATTAAGGGCTTGGTTTTTTTTCACTGTAAGGCATGTTTCTTTTTCCATAAACAAAGTTGTAAATTAAAATAAGTTAATAGTAAAGAAATAGCTTAAATAAAAATAATAATTAAAACAAGAAATAGCTTTGTAGTAATAGAGCACCGATTAAAAACTGCTTATTTTGTTTTAGAAACCTAATAAAGTAAATGAGTATCTACCAAATTTATAGTTTAAATGCTGAAGACAAAATTAATGAAGATTAAACACGCCACTCTGCAACACCATTTAGACCATTATTAATAAGTATTTGGTCTAAATCAGATCATTACCATAGTTATTTATAAATTTTTACATATAATCAATTACAGGTACTAATGTTAGGAGGATAACCTGTAAGTACATTTATATAAGTTTCTGGTTCCTCTTACATTAAATAGGTCAGGTTAATTACTATATGTATAAAAATAAACTTTAAAACTTGGAATTGTAACACTGAATAAGGACTTTTAACTCCTTTACTATTTAATGTTTTCAGTATATTTAAGTAATTTTAAAAAAACAAACACTCTAAATGCTATAAAAATCAATATAAAAATATCTCTTGTAGCTGAATGTTATAGCCAGGATTATCAAGCAATAAAATAATTATTTCCCTACAATTGAAGAAATGGGTGTGTGTGTACCATGATTACTTGATAACTGGCCATATTTGCCAGATATATTAGTCAGCACACAAGGCAGTGCAGTGTTTAGTTTGAAGTTGTTTGGATCAATGGTTCTCGTGAAATCTAATAAAAATAAATAAAAAATGAAAGATTATAAATCTTTCTTAGTTTCTATGAATTATCTCCCTTGACTTCCACTCTTTAGAATTATCTAAATTTAGATATAAAATATCTAAATTGGCAACACCAAAGAGAAGTAACCAAAATACTTTGAGGCCGTAGTTTTGTACGACAGACGGATAATTATTTTACATCACACTTCTGGCCCCTTTCATGCACCCTTTGAACAGGACCTAGTATAACTAAATGAAGTACTTTAATAAGGTTTTGAAAGCATCAGAAATAGTTCCTTGGTCAAGATAATCTTCTCCAGTACCTCTGAGTTTATTGTGACAAATCTATCATTTTCCAAACTTTAAAATCCAGAACAAGAGCTAGCTTAACTTGATCACAGGGCGAGTCCTAAGCAAGCTTGAGATGGCTTGTTATTGTTTACACAGAGCCATACCACACCTTAGTTAACCCTCGTTGCCAATGGCATCACAGCTACACCAGCTGGTCAGAATCATCAGCCAACAGGAGAGAGATGTCAGAAGTCAGGGGAGTAATCAGCTCTCCAAGAATTCAGAGAATTTAAGAATATTACAGAAATAGATCAATTTTCATCTGCATCATTTAAGTAAAATAAATTGATTCGCCAACATGCACAAACATCTACACATGTATGTATTTGTAAGTGTTTAATAAATAGCTGGATAATAAATCACATACAGAAACACATACAATTATGCAGGGTGTCCTAAAAATAACACCAGATTTTAAGAGTATCTATATATATCTTGGATGTCTATTTAAACATCATACAATGCTATTTTTAATAACACATTGCATCCATCAGTAAAATAATAGAGTATGTAACTAATGAAGTATTTATTCCATTTTAGATCATGGCTACTAATCGCCTGAAACTGAACAGTGGATAGCTCCAAATCAGGGGTCACTTTTGGGAAACACTGTATTTCAGAGACATAAATACCAAATCATGCTACATGATTGCTCAATTGAAAGTGATATTGCAGGCGAGTCTTACCGAACAAATCATTACCAAGGTTATATAAACATAAATCAATATCTGACAACATTGGATGATGTAATTGAAAGCAATAATCATTTTCAAGGATTTAGTTCACATGGATTAAAGATAAACTTAATATGCCTGAATGGATAAGATTCTTCCTTATTCATTCATTTTGTATCCCAAATCAAACAAATCAATCAACCACCTAATGGATCATTTAGAACCCAAATTAACACAAAGTTCAATCAAGAATAACCTTGAAAGAGACTTTAAACAGATTTCAAATTATCAATTGACAGTTTATTTTATTTGTAATCCATACCTTTTGGTTAATACTCAACTGAGGTGAAAACCTTTAATCCAAGACACAGAAGAAGAATGTCTAAAGATGAACAAATCAATAATCCTTTTGGGGGATACAAAACAAATATAAATAATCACTTAAACAATCTTAAAAATATTTAAATGCTTTGATCCCCCCCCCCACCTAAAATAAACTTGGTACTATATCCAAATCATAGCAATAAAGCATTTTTCCTCTAGTGGCTTATTGTGAAATTCACAATACTAAACTAAATATCCGCCCTAATGGGATGGTTAAATTTCTGTCAAAAGAAAAAGAATTAATAAAAGAGTAGATGGATAGATGGATGGAAATCAGATAGTGTTTAAATCAATTTGTTTTTAAAGGGTGATATTTGTGATGTTTATAGTTTTCTTGGAAAAATACTGCTGAAGAGAAAACAATCAAATATTTTGGGGCTCCTTTTCAAGAACTAATTTGCTGAAAACCTTTCCTGGTGTCACATTGGTACACAGAGATAGTTTTGTGGCGCTATGTTGTGTGGGTTTTGCGGTAGGCTGTCACATACAGACAGAAGGACGGACAGACTTTTGATGAATTATAATAAAATTTACAGTCTATAAATATGTACTATCATAAGTTTCTTCAGTTTTTAAGCGAGTCTGGCTGGCTGGCTATCTATCTATGTATGTGCTGCACATACAGGCCATACCAATGGAGCTAGAGGGCTGAAAATTTAAACATTTACTCCATATTATGTCTAGAAAAATTCCCCCAAAATAGGTTTTCAGTGGGGAGTTTAATTTGCAATGTAAGTTTATGTTAAATTGGTCCCTGAGTTTGGGTCCAACAGTGTTCAGGAATGTTTATTTTATAAAAAAATCAGACTGTAGTGATCATCACTCAACAAACGGCGATAGAAGTAACTTATTCATTGATCACCCCTTTTTTCCAATTTTTTAATTGATCACCCTCAATATGGCATGCTGCCAAAAGACATTGGTCACATGACAGTTGCTACTGAGTGACTAACCAGACCTGTTTAATTTTGGATTGCTATTAAAAGATTGATGGAAGAGAGTTTAAATGAGTTCAAAGATGATTTAAATGTGTATCTGTGAATGATGTCTCTGCTCATCTTGTACACAGGTCAATTGTAGGAAGCATATGAAAGGAAAGTCTTTCATATGATTTTCATCGACAAGTGCTCCTATAAGAGAAGTTTACTGGGTAGCAAGGCAAATGGCTGTGAACAATAAGTTAACAAGATTTTATGATTTAAAAGCCATTGCCACTTTCTTCATTTGTGTGTTGGTTTTCTGTCAGAAAGAGAGGAAGCAAATATACAGGCACAATATCAGCTGTTATTGTTAATGGGTTTAACGTACAAATAACAAAAAATGAATTTTTATTTTAATTTTATAAAAAGGCCATAGCCTACTCGCTGCCCCCTAAATCCACCCTGGAGCCCCTTAGAGACCTGTGCCTCAAGGTTAATAACACTGTTCATAGATAGGAACTAATTGAAAGTGTGTGTGTGTGTGATGGTTGAATTTTAAATTCTACAACAGATGGTTAGAAAGTAAGAAAAATAACCAGACAATACAAAGACAACATCTTATGCAAGTCTAAATTAATATTTAATCTGAAATTACATCATGGCTCCTTCCTTACTTGCAGGCAATTTTGACCAGTATATTGTTAGTCACCCAACTATTACTGTTTGCTGTTTATAATGAAAGCCAGCATCTATCTGACGCATGTTTATTTATAAAAGGATTAACATGGATTAACATATATATATATATATGGTCATTATTATGTAAGTACAATGGGAATTCCTATTTTCATCATTTACACAGGCTGAGTGAATTGCAATGAAAGCAAGAGTTAGAAAAAAACAGATTAAAAAGACGCTGTGCCATCAGTGGCATTATTACCAAAATTATATAAGTCACACACTGGTAATCCAATGTTACATAATTATCTATGTTATGTAACCTTGTACTGTTTTAATATATTAAAGTGGAAGCTTCTTGAAAATCCTAAATTTATGTAAATATTGTAGCATCCATTTGGACTATTTTAACTGAGGCTCCCTGGTCACCACACTATCAATTGCATATAGTAGGTGAAAGCAGTGCAGATGGGAATTGAAATAGCCTTGAGGATTTTCAGCATTTATAAAGGGGGTTTTGAGAAAATGAAAATGGTCTAGTTACAAAGTTACTACAGTGTATTTATATATAGTCTAGAAAGATTTATAGCTTTAAACACTAAAGATAAGGCTGAAAAAAAGAAAAAAAACTGTTTTCTCTTTTAATATATAAACTTTCATAATTATTTAAGTTTATAGAAGTCTTACAGTCTTAAAGCATTTAAGATGTTACTACGGAAAATTTTAACTTACCTACAGAAAAGTTCTGTTTATTCGTTTATTTCACTAATAACTGTTAATGAGAGATGTTCAGAGGGATTTATGTATTACACAGAATTAGATCTTATAGTCGTACTGTAGGGATCATCAGTTGTTTGCCATGGAACTGTTTCGGGTATTTAAAAACAAATCATTCTACCAAGGTTCCTCAGCAGTGCTGATCAAGCACCACCTCCCTCAAGCTTTCACAGTGCAGAGTAAGCACAAGAGCACATAGTGTTCTTTCTTATCCAGGGGCAGCACCACATTGTTACACATGGTGTAGTCTTTTCAATCATTTTGACAACGGGTGTACAGCGCTGCAGTGAAAGAAGGAATGCTCAATGGACTCCTCCAAACCACAGCAACAAACGCATTCTTGCAAATCTACCAGCCCTGCTGCGAAAAGCCGTTTGTTGACCCTGAGCGTGTTTCGAATAATTCACCAGGTATGGGATGCCTCATTCTTATTGACATTTCATCCTGGGCACCCAAGGCCATAAGGAGCAACTCTCCCCTCTCTTCAGACCAATCCCCTCAATCAAACTATCACCTGATACAATGTCTTTCTCTGTGACCCCAGAGAAGTCTGAACAGGTTACCCTCTAGTTGAGCTAGTTAGGTTACACGGGAGTGGAAGTGCTGATAATCTGTAAATGATGACGGGATAGATATGCAAAGTGCACACCTCAACCATTCCCATCATGGAAAGATTCATTTTGGACCACAGGTTAACTGCGGTCTCAAGCCGCTCCAGCACCTCCGAGCAATTCTTCTCCAACTGGTGGTCAGAACCGCAGAGTATCTGGCATGGTCCGTCCGTCCACTTGAAGAGACCCATCAGGGGACCTCTCCACAAGTGCAGCCGCTGCAGTAAGTCTTGGCCCTTATCACCATCTCATACCTTCTGATTTATCTGCTGACATCCTCAATCTCGGCATTGCTCGCTACAAGCAGGGTTATGTTGTCAACATAGGCGGTGTGCCTGGCCAAGGTTGTCGGCACCAGGCAACATTATTCCGTGCAGGACCGGGTTCACTTTCAAATTGCACAGTAAAGGTTCCAACACAAGAATGTAAAGCATAGGCGAAAGTGGACAACCTTGACAAATAGATCTGGACAAACTGAAAGGCTTTGACTTCACCCCATTCACTTCCACCATAGCACTGGGAGACGCATACAAGAGGTGAATTCGGGAGCGAAAATCGTGGCCGAGGCCAGCCACGGACAAGACAGACTCCAGAAACAGGTGAAGTCATTGCCTTATTAAAATGTATAAATATTTTATGATGTTCACCTCCTTGATTAACCAGTTTAATCTGAGAGTTGCACGTGCTATTCTTAGATATTCTGATAGTATAGTCCCATAATATATATATATATATATATACACGGGTAACTCGAAACCAGGATGAACATAGGATAGGTGGCAATGACCACTGGTGACCTCTAATGTCAATTCTGGCATTTTCAACTCAGCTGAAATGTTGCAATCCCTACTTCGAGAAGCTCTGCGTTACAATTTATCACATTACCTTTCAGTATTGATTACATTTTCCTCCGGGCAACACCTGGTACCCCAGCTAGTATACATTTTACAATGTTAAAACAATCAACCGCACAAGAGTCTTTTTTTTCGCCATCATTTAGTCTTGTAAAATCTATTCTACAATCTCTTAGTCATATAAGCAACTATTAGTATGAGGATAACACGTAAGATGAGCTTGGCATATATTTTACAATGCTAAAACAGCCAATGCAATTATATCCTAACATTCCTACATACAAAACAAGCAGAAACTAAAGATCACTTTTAAATTAAAGCAGACACAAACCTAATCTTTAAAATGGCCTTGGCTTAAAAAAAAAAAAGAAGACAAAAACTGCAAGTGTTTAAGTTGGCCTTGTTGGTTACCTACTGACCTATTGGCTTTCTTCACAAAACGAAATTTGCCTGAAGCCAACATAAAAATGCACAGAATCTAAATCTCTCCATACTTGTCTGCCAGTCAGCTCACCTGTGCAATTAACCCCCTTGTCAAGTTAACATTTAAAATAGACCTTAAATACAGGATGTGTGAGGGAGAGAGAGAGAAACATAACATTATACATAATAACTAATCTATAGGCTAGTATTTTCTGAGTGAGTGTGTATGTATATTCTATTGTATAAAACAACCAGCTCATTTTGTCACTGTTTAACACCTGTTAAACAGTGATGCAGCTCGCACAAATTTATTAAATGCATACTAAATGGACCTAGGGGAATGTTTAAAGTAAAAGGTTTTGAGAAAGAAATTACAATGTAACTATAATGCTAAACTGAACACTTACTTTCTGTAATATACATACTAGCTGGACACTGCCCAATAGGTCGGGTTTCAGCTAGTGTATGTATAAAATATAAAGTTTGAAAAATACCTATGAATTTGAACATGAAATTTTACACAGAGTCAAAGCCAATTATTTATTTGACATGGATATTTCTGTTTTATTATTTTAAGTATTAAAGTAAAACTTGGAATTTTCAAAAACTGAACCTAACACAAATTATGAGATTTATACATTCCTTTTTAACTGCAACGAAAGTCGACAGTTCTATGAATGCCAAAAAGTTTTTCATTCAGACCAAATTTGAATAGGTTAATAGCATTCATAAGAAAGGAAGGATAGAGATAGTGGGCGAAGAAACAGGAATGGTTTGATTTTTTTTATGTCACACTAAGTTATATAATTCTTTTTTAAGAAAAAGCGTGCTTAATTTAAGAAGCTAAAACATTTTTTTAACATCTCATATTCTAAGCATAGAGGTATGACCTATAACTTATGGGGAACACAAATAGATACACACTTCTTGGATACAAACGAAAATGTAGCAAGGCTCGAGAAAACCAGTCAGTGTCCATTTTCAGAGAGTCATTTTTTTAATCTCCTAACAGATTTACATTATTCTTCTTTTTTTTTTAATCAACCAATAGTTTTATCACAGAAACAATTGTTGCCAAATGCTATCAAAAGTTGTGTAAACAACGTTGCAAGTTTTGAACAGTCCTTTACTTGTTCTTAATTCAATGGAAGAGAAAAAAAGTCATCAGTAAAAAGGATCTTAGGCTACAATTGCTCAAAAGAATGGATCCTTCTGTTTATTAGAAACCGTAAACCAAAACTGTCAACATCAACATAGGTTTCTTCAGTTTTTAAGTGGGCCTGGCTGACTATCTATGTATGTATGTACAAGCCGCACCAATGGAGCCATGGAGGATTGTTCTTGTTGTTACAATAGAAAACCTAAGTCAACTCCAGATATAGAAAATCAGGTGGGGATTGTTGTTGTTCTGGTCAACTCCAGACTTGGACTGG
The DNA here is from genome assembly GCA_006491835.1 of Architeuthis dux. Classification (NCBI taxonomy): domain Eukaryota; kingdom Metazoa; phylum Mollusca; class Cephalopoda; order Oegopsida; family Architeuthidae; genus Architeuthis; species Architeuthis dux. The sequence goes on from VCCN01005798.1 coordinate 3,740,788, forward strand.
AGTTTGACAAAATTTGCTAACCAATATATATTTTTAAAAATGTATTGGTACATTGAACATTACCAACCAAAAACTAATAATCTCTTAAATGACATTAGATTTTAGTAATTTATTTAAATATATTCGAATTCATTTTGTATCACTTATGAACCATCATAGTACAATGGGTCAGCAAAGAACCAGGTAACTCAAGATAGTGAGTAAAGCATCCAAATCTGATACAAACCTGACCTATCAGGTGGGAGTCAACTACTTGTAACGCAAATATCACCCTTCTTTGAATTCAAAGGAACAATATTTGCAACTAGAAAGATCTAAGGTAAAAACATGCTATTAGGTTATGACCTCTGAGGCTGTTTTCCCCTTTCCTACTTCCCTGTCAATGCCATCCTGTAATTTATCCAAATTCCTTAAAATCAGACAAGCCAAATGTCATCCCAGCCAATTAAATTCTGGCCTAACCTATTTCTTGCCTATCTAACCTTTTCAGTTGTCTGGCACATTTTTTTTATTCTTCCCACAGTCGGCTTATGGCCTCCACCTTTTTCAACCCTTTAGGTTCCAGGTTGACAACTAGATATTTTATGTCACCTAAGTAGACTTTAGGAAGTGCCAGTGGCCGATCAGTTAGCAGCGTGGAATATGGATCAGCGACCCGAGTTCAGACTCCAACTAAGACCGAGACTGGCACTAATGCCCTTGGGAAAGACATGAATCAGTCTCCTGTCCACCCCCAGCTATGGATAAAATAGCATAAGTCTCTAACTCACATTTTGTAAATGTCAAAGAACAAGCCAAGACAGAGAAAGTTGTGATATGTGAAGTCCAGGCAGTGATAACTGATGCACTACCACTACTAAGTAGACTTTACTCTTGGAGGTTAGAAGTGATAAAACAGTTACCAGCATGGAAAACTCAATTGGACAGAGAACTGAGTTTGAATTTAGGCAGCTTACGTCCACTTTGTACTAATATTCTTGGGAAAGGGATGAATTCATTTCTAAACATGCCCTCTCTCATCGCCAAATAAATAACACTGGCATGTCACAATGGTTGATAGAGAAGTGAGATGGTGAGTGAGCACTTGGGAAAACCATCTTATATAACTACCTTTACCCACCATGCAGTAACAGCAAAGAGCCATTACCTTCATAGTCAACTCTGACAGGGGCCAATAAGAAGACTACTCTTACAAGACTAACCACTCAGCTAATCTAGTCTGAATGGAAACCAGGACTTTTCTTTCTTGTCAATGAGTTTGTAATAACATGCTTCTTCAAGCTAGAATTAGATAAGACCTTACAGTAAGATAAAATTTTGCAATCCATAAGATCCATACACCAGATGAGTGTTTTGCTCTTGACATTACAATCAGATTCTTTAGTTGGTTTTAAAACAGAAAAGAAAAGTGAAAAAGATAACACAGTTCTCCACCCAATGAAATTCACTGCCTAGTACTATCTAAATACAGCACCCCGCCTGTTATAACAGTTGTTATAGCACGGTCCACAATATAACACAGGTGGATGGTGGACCCCAAAATATTAATCTAGCTCCAAAACAGCTAGACCTAGCTCCAAAAGAGCCATATCCTGCTCCACAATAGCAAAAGTAGCAAACCTGGAATTTAGAAAAAGAAATTCTTATACATATAAATGATTTTATTCCTTTCACAACCGCACTTTTCAAGATCTTATAATTTAATGGGTTTTTTCAGCTTATACTTAATTACATTAATTTGTAAAGTAATATCATAACAATACTACATCAAAACCCAAACTAATCAAAACTACACTATTCAATTTATTGTTGCATTTGCTTTTAATTCCTTTGACTAGCTCTTTGCAAGACTGAAAATGATATGAACACAGGACATGAGTGAAAATATATATACTAAATTGGACTCAAACAGCTAAATTGAGCATAATAAAACAATAAAAGTTACGATTCACATGTTTTTATTCACTTCACTATCAATCGGCAACTTGTTTTAATCATATTTGGTACTTCTTTGGACAGTGTTTTCTTTTTAAGTTGCTACGAGAGCAGAACATAAATACAGTCTATATATCATATAGACTGTATTTGGTACCTGCAAACACAAAAAATAATTTAATTTTTGTAATAAATAAATAATATAACTTGTTTGTTTTCAAACTCATTCAGCAATAGTGAAGAAGTATCGAGTGAATTAATTTCATTGAAGCAACTTTTTGTTTATACAACGAATTGACAGATATTTTGGACTTGATGTCTTAATTATTATATGCATATTCTAGTTGTCCATTTTTTTTAATGCTAAAGTGCACTAAAAAACATAGATGCTTTAAAATTTTCATCTACAAGAACTTGACCCCCAAATAAACGCCCATGGGCGATCTATCGGGTGGGCGTTCTTACGGTAGATCCAAGTGTTATTATCCATGGAGGATAGACGTACTCAGCAACTATGAAACTATTTTATGGATGGTTGTGGGAAAAATTCCAAAATAAAGAATCAACTGACCTAGATTGTTAGGTAAGCAGTTACGAGTGATACTCATTGGCCCTTCATCAAAAACAAACAGATAAAATGGAGAAGAAAAAAAATAGACCAAAAGAGCAAATACTGACATTTGATAATAAAGATTATAAGCTACTTAATGGATTGGTTCATTCATTGCCTCTTATCACTCTTTTTCAACTTTAATATCAGAATAAGTGTTTTTGATAGAAATTGGCTGTAAGGTTTGTTTCTTTTCTACTTTTTGACATCTTTATTAAGCCTTAAACCATGAAATACTTGGCTGACCCATACCTCTCATTCTAAGCAGCAGTAATGAGAATCTTAACCTATTTTCTCAGCAATTACACAACATTTTCACTAAGCTTATATAACTAAGTTTTGGAAGTTTGTCAATTGTTTTATGTAGGTATTTTTAAACCTAATTCTTCCCCATTCCTCAATAATTAATTCTAACACCCAAATGTCAAACTACTATTAGTACTAATGCCACAACTAGAACAAAAAACTACTGTCAGTCATATGGAAACTCCAAATGAATCCGAGAGAAATCTCAACAAAATTATTTCAATAAATAAATTAGCATTTGTGTGTGTAGCTATCTGTCGACACTGCAAAATATCTTCAAAATGTCTCAGTCTATACACCAGATATCTCCAAATGTTCTCAATGAATTCCAATGAAATTTTGTGGAGGGGGGTGGGGCAATGGGCTACGAAAGAAGTCTTGAAATTTTTACATCCTAGCTAACTGTCCACACCACACAATAGCTCCAAAGGTTCTCAATGAATTTCATTGAAATTTTGTGGAGGGGTGGGCAATAGACCACAGAAGAAGTATTTGATGGATCTATCAACAATTACCTCCCCATGTCATAGTTTTCCAAAAGTAAAGTAAAGCTAACATACCAAGCGCGTCTAATTAGACAGATGGAATAACAAAATTGTTGACCCCCTGCCCAACTCAAAATCCTGGATCCACCCCTGCATATAATAAGCATAACGGATATGATCGGTATATTTTTTTATATATATATTAACATGAATATGGGTATTGGCATTTTTTATCCACCATGCATACTGATGAGACTTAACACAAACATCATAATCCCTGAACTTAGAACAAAGCTCACCGATAGATACAGCAATAAAGAAAAAAATATACATAAGCAGGAAGATGTAGCCAGTAACAGAAAAGCAAGTTGTTTACAACAAATGTTGATTCAGAATTCAAATCTCATTGTCTCTTGTGGCCTTCAAGTTAATAAGCAAAGGCAATGCTAGTCATAAGATTAATTTCAAAACATTATTTTGCTGCAAAAAAGACTGCGCTTTTATCAAACATACAGACTAAACAGAGGGAAGAATTCTTTTCTAAGAGTCCAGGGGGAAAAAAAGAAAAGAATTCAATAATTTCTAGGAAGATTTAACAGGAAAACTGGAATTTAAATTCTTCAGTAAACTATGAAAACAAAAGCTGTAAGTGTAATAGAAAGGGTCTGTGTGTGATGCAACAGTTATTTATATAGACACATTGCCCTGATTTTACGCTGGGGATGCGCTCATAGAGGATGTGGCGTAAACGAAATCAGCCCAAAATCAATCCTACCAGTTAACAGGGCAACATTTATTGCAAATTTTATAGCCTTAGCCGCATGCTGATTGTCAGAATTGCACCAGTGGTACTACCCGCAGTGTAAATATGAACCACGGCCATGTTTATTGTGTGGATGCAAGATAATCTGACAGAATGGTATTAAGATAAAACTTTCAGAAAATTCAGAAAACAGAAAATTGTGGAATTAGTAAACCATTGCAAGCCTAACCCCTTTGACCCATATCCAATTTTACCCCGAACTTTCATTCTTTCCAAGACAGATTTTTCAGCTCACATGTAAGG
>VCCN01005798.1:3749227-3759959 GCA_006491835.1 Architeuthis dux
GTTTAAATTTTCAGCCCTCTAGTTCCATTGGTGCGGCCTGTCTGCGTCATACATACATACATAGCCAGACCAATTTGAAAACTGAAGAAACTGTTGATGGTTTCTAATACAACAAAAAGTTTTTATAAATGTTCCACCAATTAGACAAAAGAAATTTCTCAAGGACTTTTTCCTTTGTGCCTCTAGTAAACGATTTAAATGTGCACAGCATCTTTGATGAAGCAATTCAATGAGAGATCAAAAGGCAAATGTTTCTGTGAACACCTGCAATGCCTCCAGTTCAAACACTCAGCTCATGTAGAGACACTTAAGGAGCATTCTTTTCAACTAATTGTTGGTAGCTGTAGCTCCCCATGTCTTATATTAACCCTATAGCACACAACCACGCCAAATGACGCGGTCACGTGGGTACATTGCCTTGTGGTTAATACTATCTATAGGAGTTAATACTGGATTTAATTTTTTTGCCTAAAATCACTTGTAATTAACCTTTCTATACATATAGGGTTCAAACAACAGTAAGGCACTCAAGATAATTAACCCTTTATGGGGCAAGTGACTATATATGATCACCTGAGGACCTGTCAGCCATATGCAAATATTGTAGCCACAAAGACAACATAATCCATACCAATATTGTCTGCAAGCTTTGCAAAGTATACTTGTGCTTGAACAAAGACAGGATCTGTAGTGAAGCATACCACACACCATTAAATTAGCCTGATTTTGGACCACACAATAAAATTTTAAAATCAATTCTTTGGTCAATATCAATTGTTTTGTATCTATTCATTGTATTGAATGTTATTCTTTAATTCTGTTTTATTTAAACATGCTATTTTAATTTTTTATTATTCCATTTTTGGTCACTTTTGGGGCGAGGCACCATATATGGAAAATTCAGAAAACTTGCAACTGAAAATATCTTATAATTAGGTCTAACATACAAAAAGATTGTTTTGATGTCTAAAATGTTTTTCGGGGTGCCCTATAAAGGGTTAAACAAGCCAACGACTACCAAAATCGTGATTTTTCGGAAATAATTCTCAGCACTAAAAGGGTTAAAACAACAGAGCTGGGGGGGGGGGGCCCTATGTCCAACAATGGACTAAAGGACGATGATGATGTAGCAATGAAAATCAATCAATGATAGCCTTTTATTATAAAGGTAAAGCTTCCCATCCCTTAAGAGACAACTCCCAATGGAGAATGGAGGGTAGTGACAAAGTCCCAGTTTCTGTTGCAAGTCTCAAGTCTGGTCAAGACCAGGACTTCATTCCTACTAGTTTTTATGACCAACTTTTTCTCTGGCCATCATTGCAAAGTTGCAATAAAAAAGCAACTGAAAAACCTAAGATGAAGATACAGTCATTTTTTAAAATAACAATTTACAATACTTCATCTACTAAAAATAAATAATAGAATAATTGCTTTTATAAACATTTTGGCATTTGGCCATTTTTTGGCCAGAAACATCTCCAACTATCTAGCATCCATGGTATTCATTATGTATAAACACCTGTTTACTCTGTACACAAAAATAATCAGGTGATGCTTCACTCCTTCCAAATGCCCTGGAGACCATTGCAAAATACCCATATACAAAGTAGGACAATTTAGTAAGATGTGACTATTTTTTAACGGGTCATGTAGCAAAAAATAGAATTCTCTATTAGAGCGACAATATTGAATTAAGATGAAACAAACCAAACTGTGTTTTTAAGACCTTTTGCAAACATACAAACTCATCAAAAGAGAAGCACTCTCAAACACAAAAATAAATGAAAAATAGGCAAAATCAATTGCACAAATATACGTTTTTTAAGTTCATAAAAATAGATTATAAAAAGTTATTTATAGAGTTTGTCCACATTGTCTGATTTGTAGTGAACAAACCCAATATTTTACATCTGAAAAAACACATTTACAGAGCTCTATCTAACTACAATTGAAGTAATCTCTGTGTGTGTATATACACCACGATTACTCGACAACTGGCCATTGTACAAAGTCGACATTCACCAGATATATTAGTCAGACAAGGCAGTGCAGTGACAAGTTTAAAGTTTTTGGGATCAGCATTTCTCGAGAAATCTAATAAAAAAATAAAATATTAAAGATTAGATCTTTGTTCTTAGTTTCTATAAATAATCTCCCTTGACTTCCACTCTTTAGAATTATCTAAATTTAAATATAAAATATCTAAATTGGTAACACTGAAGAGAAGTAACCAAAATACTTTGACACTGTATAGTAGTTTTGTAAACATGACAATTATGGCAGGCTGCTCCACATGCCATAAAGTCTGGGCCCTTCCAAACATACACTTTTGGAATGGGCATTGCCCTAGTTTCCTTAACAGGGTCATATGATCTCTGCAAGACTTTGAAATATTTCTGAAATATTCAGTGGGATTATTGATCCATGAATGACAAGGCAGCTACAATAAATACTCAAACTAACATTTTAAGAAATTCAAAATAAAAAGAAGAAACAACTGAATTTTAATAAAGTCTAAATGAATTATAACACTGTGCAACTTTTTTGAAAAAATCTTTTTTGCTTCTGGGTAATAAGTGTTATTTCCTGATTGATTACGTCTAAAAAGTACAGAAAATGTCAATTACTCCCTTCAAACTTTTCTTTTTTGACCAGGACAGGGATAATTTGAAATCTACTTATTTTCAATTGGACACTGGGCAAATTTGCACATTTTTAATCACACAAAGTTAGAAAAACAGCTACATATGAATTTCACTGTCCTGGTCACAAAAGCACAGTTTGAAGGGAATAATAGCCATTTTCTATACTTTTTACACATAAGCAATTAGAAAATAACACTCACTACCCATGAACAAAAATGGTGTTGCACAGTGTTATAGTTTAAAGTGAATCCATTGCATGGTCTCAAATTCTACCTATAAGTGTATAAAATGTTAGGATTGACTACTACACCTGACCTGTATAAAGAAGGCAGAGCACAGTGTGTGACAGTTGATCACAAATAAGATTAACTGGTATTTTAAATCAACACAGACTTTATACCATTAGCCATACTTTGCAAAATACACTGGCTCCGCTTTGGCTGAAATAGTGTCTACTCACCTGATCTTAAGCCAATAGGAATTGCTACAGATGGAGCAAATAAAATACTTTATCAATCAGGTGATAGTGACACTATGTAAGTAAGAATGACAGGTGAAGAAAAACAGGAAGCAGAACAACAATAACAATAAAAATACATGGATGAACCTTTTGTTAGTCAGAACTTGACTGTTTTAATGTACATGTCCTCACACACATACAAAAAAATCAATAAAGAAAGTCAAAAGTGGATCTTAAACGTAAAGCAAATTTTAGCTTTACTAGGACCAGGTTAATTAATGTAATCATTATCATTTTGACCACACTGATATGTCTGGCAAAATCACTAAATTTAGAAAACTGATGCTATATAAGTAATGTGACTAAAGGACTATAGACAACAAGAAATGATAAGAATACATATAGTCCAGTCAAATTAGAGTTGGACCTGGAAGTAAATATACCATTAGCGAATTTTGCATAAAAAGTTGCACCATTTTATGTATAATAACAGGAAAAAAAACAAGACTTGAATGTTTGGGGGAAATCTTTTATAACACATTCAAAATTGTAGTAATTTTAGTATTTTCAGTCAGTTTTGGCTATTCAGTCAAAAATATAAAATTGTCAATAATGATACAAATATTGCCACTGAAGTGCTCTAACTTCACCAATATATAATATAAGTAGACTTCAATGAATATTCAATATTGAATGACTCTTTGCAGATATTTCATGGTCAAAAATGACAATCTGGAGGTCATATAATGACATATGTTATAGAGAAAACTTGCTGATATTAGGCACTTTTATCAACTAAGCCAATGATTGTGAGTTTCTCATAAAAATTTAATGGCTTTGTGGTAAGTCTGGTTTGAAATTAATAGATCTTACAATATGGGTATTTAGTACCTTTCTGTTTATTACTATAGCAAAACATAATTGTTAAAAACTAAATTTATATATATTTAACATTCAGTTGAATCCAAGGCCTTGACTAAAACTGGATGCTAAGTAATGATACAAAGAATGCACACACTTTTGCATCAGATGTATAATATCAGTGTTTTAAAGGCTTCCAAATATTATTGTGAAATACACATGCGTGAAAATCCAGTGATAAACAATTAAAAAAAAGTTGGTCTAAAAACAACTCCCTTGAGAACAATGATGTCTCATCCATAAAATATTAAAACCTTAAAAGAATATATAATTATCATAGAATTATATTAGTAAACCATGCCAGAGTAATTATTGTTTAGATTTAAATCACGTTGAAAAGTCTATCCATTGCAGATTTGAAAAGCTCCAAATGAATTTCATTAATGAGTTGTTTGTTCAAATAACAGTAATTAACACTTTCAATGTTATTTGTTTTTTACAGTTATTCTCACTATTGTACTACCGTTTTTGGAGAAAATATGAAATATCACATGAATGTAATCACCGATGAGACGGGGAAATCGTTTCAATTCCATTGTTTTTGAACACACTCAGCAATAAAGAGGTTACTTAGAAACTATGGAAAGCGAGCTGATAAAATGGAAAATTAAATTTATTTTTTGAAATTAATTTACTTTGATCACTTATAGTCTATAAGTGATCAAAGTAAATTAATTTCAAAAAATAATTCAACTCAAAAAATAAATTTAAGTTTTGTACCTCAATAAATTGTTGCGAGTTCATAGTTTGTTTTTGTTGGTCCTACTCCTTGTGTGCAAATGTTCTCAACTTGATATAAGAATCCAAGCTCTGGGCAAACCTTACTCAACCTATGTTCACTACAGACTGCTTATCTTTGAAACCTACTACAGCTCAATAATATAAAATCTCAATAATCCCTACTCATACATACCGAAATTTCGGTTGGCTATAAAATGGCTTTTCCAGTTAACTATGGCTATAAAAATGGTTAAGGTTGCAATGTATTCATTTTTGAAAACCTCTTTTTACAACCATAATTATAAGACTGCCTCTCCATTTTATTTTCAAGTGAACCTTGATCCCGGCTTAAAACACTTTTTTCTTCAGTGAGTCAATTTGTATACACCATACTGTACATATCATGAACCTATAAGTGATATATTAGATGGCTTTGTATTTTAGAGTAAATCACCTGATAGAATGTTTCCCACCATTTTCAATATAAATATCTTTCTTTTATTCACCCCTTATTAAAGATACTATTTTCTAGTTTTTCACCATATTCTAAAAGAAGGTCTACAGGCCTCAATGATTTGATTTGGTAAATTATATCTTAAATTACCCAATAAAATGAGGTAAACTAGATTATTTCCAATACATTATTATTATTATTATTTCTCATGCACAGCAAGGCGCATGGAGATCAGTGACAAAGTCCTGATTTCCTTTGCATGTATCAGATTAGTAATCCTTGCAAATCTCAAGTCTGGTTAAGACCCAGACTTTTAAACTCAAGTTTTTTATGACCACCCCCTTGGCAGGATGCAAGTCTGCCAAAGGGATACCTCCACCCTAATCACCCAGCTTAGGGTGTACTCAATTAGCTGCTGAGTGCACAGGGAAATTAGTCCGCTCATATCAGAAATCAAACCCAGAACCTTCTGCACGTGAGTCAGATGTGCTAACCATTACACCATCCGAGCGATACATATAAGAGTGAATTACTCAAAAGGGCTGTACCTTAGTAATTCAATATAAAAATTACTAATTCAAACCACAAACATTATTAAGCACTGTGAAAATTAAAATCTTTAAAAGAATAGTCAATAGATTTTATAGTCTAATGTTCAATGAAATTATGGTATCCGAAAACATGCAAGAATGTCATATTTATGTAATTTATTATGGAACATCAAAGTATACGAATATTTGCAACTTCCCAGGGCTTTTTATGATATCAAAAGAATGCAAAATGAGAAAAACCATTGAATTAAATGAAAAGCATCACAGACAAAACTATAGAAAAGTAAAAAGTTACAATGACTGTATAAAAATGAGAGAAAGAGTGGCACTGGAAATGAGCAAAAAGTGTGATTTTTAAATATGCTACATAATATGAGTATGCCTTATGCTACATAATACGAGTATGCCTTATGCTACATAATACGAGTATGCCTTATGCTACATAATACGAGTATGCCTTATGCTACATAATACGAGTATGCCTTATGCTACATAATACGAGTATGCCTTATGCTACATAATATGAGTATGCCTTATGCTACATAATATGAGTATGCCTTATGCTACATAATATGAGTATGCCTTATTTAAAACAGATTGCAGTATTAATAGTACTTTGAAGGTGTAAAAACTAAATATAAAAAATCAGACAAAAAATGTAATAATAAAGAGAGGAGAAATAGAAAAATAATTTCACAACAGAGCAATCAGTTTTAGATTCTGGCAAAAAGATTCACTATCAATCATGTGAAGTAGGTATTATGTACTATGACTAACTAATTAGAAATCCTACCTACGACAAGTAGATTTCTTTCCAAGAGTTTTTCGGGCTGTTGAACTCATTCTTGTTTATGTTGTTCACACAATGTTTTGGATGATTCATTCTTCAGTCTTCTTCAGGTGTAATATATAATATCCATAAGGAGAGAGAGAGCGTCTTTTTCTGGTCTCTTTCTCCGTAGTGTAAAGTTTTAAATAAACCCAGTATCAAACAGAAAATTCAAATGTTAACAGCAACATAAAGTCTTTGTACCTCCTGCTGCCAAAAAAGGTTTGTTCCGATTGGCATATTAGTGACCATAATTTGCTCTTCTCTGATCAATAAGACACAAGAACGGAGAACAATACCATGTTAAAAATTATGGAACAAGCTTTACTGCAAGCCTAAAACTTAATTTTACAGGCATTGCTGTTAACATTTAAATTTTCTGTTTGATACCATTTTTATTTAACACTACCGGAGAAAGCGACCAGAAAAAGAGGCTCTCTTCCCTTACAGGTATATAGTACACCTGAAGAAGGCTGAAGAATGAATCGTCAGAAACGTCATGTGAACAACATAAACAAGAAGGAGTTCAATAGTCCGAAAAACTCTTTGAATGTTAATGACCCTTCTCAAAATTATAGAAAGTAGATTTTCCTATCAGAGATTTTCAAAGTGGTCTGCTTTTAAAAATGTGCCTATGTAGGAATTTTTAACTTATTTGTTTCTATGACTGAAAGAATTATGAATTTGGTAAGTAAATGTGAACATGATTACATTTTGATTGGTAAATCTACAAGCTTCATAATATAAAAGTGCAAATAGTATTACATTGAAAAGTATGAAAAGTTCTTGGATATGTTTTTTTCAGAGACAATTCTTTTGTCAACAGATATGTTATGAAACTTTATACTTTGATGAACATACAAACCAAATGATGTTATCTTTATCTCAATATCTTATACATAATTATCCGTTGAACTTTAAAAGATTTTCCTAGAAATATTGGTAATGCAGATGAAAATTTTAAATAAGGTGTATGTGGATATAGGGTATGGTAGAAAGAATTTTCCTTTTTAACACACCCATTATAAAAATGAAATAACATTCAAAGATGTGAAATCATGATCCCAAGATGAGGAAAGAAACAAGAGAGACGTTGTAACAACGGTAACAGTCAGTACAACAGTAGATATACTTTAGAAGTATGGAATGAGACAAAACACACGTTACCATTGACGAGACAGCCATTGGCTTGATAATGGAAATTTGGACCAGCATCAGGGAGAATGTGAGTACTTTGTAGGAGTCCTTTAACAAAAATAAATAAAGGGAAAAATTAGGTGCCGTTAAAAACAAAAATTGAAAAGGTCATTCCAAATAAACTATGATTCTTGTCCCACAAATGAACAGCAAAAAAAGAAAAAAAAAGTGATAATAAAAATAATAATAATGATAAATCAATTCAGTAACAAGAAAAGAAAAGAAAATAAAAAAAATAATCATGAAAATATAAAAGCAGTGTGGTGTGTGTGAGCATGTGCATTAATAGCATATTTTGGCGCTACTCTTTTTATACCAACTTTTGTTCGGACAATCCAATCTCTTCTTCCCATCTATGATGTTAACACAACGTTTCTTTTATTGGTCTCTTTCTCTCTTTCCTTATGGATATTATATATTACACCTGAAGAAGGCCATAGAATGAATCAGCCAAAACATGTTAACATCAAAGATAGGAAGAAGAGATTGGATTGTCTGAACGAAAGTCGGTATGTTAATGACTCTTCTCAAAGTTAGAGACAATAACTTTTTCTCTTCAAGAAAAGTAAAGGAAAAGGCATAATATAATAATTAGAAAAAAAACACACAGACAATACAAACATGGAAGATAATTGAGTATACTATTCTGTTTGTGGGGAAACTTACAATAACAGAGTTTGTGGAATTAGGAGGAGGAAAACATGAATATACTTAAAAAGTAAACAGGATATATATAAATTAGGTTCAAGTTGCAAATCAAAAGAATTCTGTATTTAATAGTTTTAAAAAAAAAAAACTGAAATATCCATAGCTTTAAATTGTTGGTGCTATACTTTCTAATAGTAATTAGTTGCACTTATTCCAAAGGTAAACATTTTTCAACAGCACAGCTACATAAAAAATAGTATATTTTTTTATCTTCCGAATTATCAGTTATTATGAGGGATGCCATTATGAAACATCAGATTAGAGGATCCTAAGTCAAAGAGTTAAAAAATGATAACATGTATTAGTTTCCTAACATGAATCATTCATGTTGGTGGATGGTAATGTTAGATTTAGGAGCAGTGTAATCCACCTCTCTGAGTCTAGCAACTAGCTTGTGTGTATGTATATATACAACACACACACACACACACACTCACTCACTCACAAAAAAATCTTTTTTTAAATCCACACATATCAATTGAAGAAAAACTGATATGGCACCTAATGATTTACCAGTTTGAAGCAAAGCTATAAGAAAAACATGAGAATTTAAGAGGAAAGTAACTATAGTCAGAAAGTGATTTCAAAAGTCCCTAAAAGAGTTATATTGTTACATACGTTGTCTATAACATATACTATGTATGAGCCAATAACTGTGGAGTGGGAGCACTTTGATTATTATTATCATAAAAAGCATACGTCTCTTAAGAGACAACTCTCATATGGAGTATATGGCCAGTGATGAAGTCCTGGTTTCTATTTCATGCATCAGCTTAGTGATCTTTGCAAGTTTCAAGTTTGGTCAAGACCAGGATTTTATTCTTACAAGTTTTATGACCATCACCATTGCAGGATACAAGTCCACCAAAGGGATACTTCCACCCTAATCTCACGGCTTAGAGTGTACTGAATTAGCTGCTGAGTGCACAGAGAAATTCTTCACACATACCAGGAATCAAATCCGGGACCTTCTGCGTATGAGGTAGATGTACTAACCATTACACTATCTGAATGTGTGGAGAGGTGATTATGAGAAAAAAATATGCTGTTATAAAATTGGAATGAGTACAGTAAAATCATTGGTTCTTCAAAAACTGTGCTTGAATTTGAGCATAAGATTAGGCACCTCAGACAAATGTATGGTCAAATCACATTGGACACCGGTTCTCGTAAGATTACCGAAGTTAAGCAACTTCGAGCCTGGTCAGTACAGATGAGTGACCATATGAAAATAAAAGTGCCATAAGTCAGGGATCATTTAGAGATCTCTTGCCCCCTGTCTAAATGCCATGACATGGCTTGAAATTAACGTTGTCCTGGGGACGGTATAAAGTGTTTGGGACAAACGGATATCTTCTCCAGGATGCCTCTGGGACAAAAGGGATTTTAAAAAATCTTTTTTTTTAAAAATACAGTCACATACATATGCACTGTATATGTATGTAAATATATACTTTTTCACTTCCTTCTCCCTCTGTATATATGTGTCTGTTTCAGAAACGACACCTGTCAAAGCAGTGGAGTGGTGGCTGCAGAGCACAGAGACCTCAGTTCAAAGCAGGTTGCCATTTTGGCCATTTTATGGCCTAATTAAACAAATGTTGCCTTTTTGAAAAGCATTTGGCTATATTTATTTTTCTCTTTGTTTTTAATTTTAAAATAATGAAACAAATTGAAATTAAACAAAACCATGTCTAAAACTGCACATCTACTTAATTATCATTAGTAGTATTTTTTGTGCCTGGGGGTTGATGTGGCATCAAGGATTGCATGAAGGGGTCTGAAAAGTTTTGGGGACCCTTGCTTTAGGACTTTGAAATATAGGATTGATTGAGGTAAGCTAACTTTGTTGTAGAAGTATTTTTAATAAAATTACTATTTTTAGAATGTAGTGCAGTATTGCAATCTTTTATAAACAATTTTGGCAGTTGGCCATTTTTTTGGCCAGAAACGTCTCCAACTATCTGGCAACACTGGTTTAAAGACCAAGAACTGAGAATGAGACACATAATTTGGGCTCTCCAATTTATTTGTTCTTAATTCCGTGTTTCTTTACAGTATCCTAGGACTGTATCTAACAATTCTATTCATTATCGATTAATCTGTTGATTATTTTCTAGATTAGCTAGATGATTATAAAATGTGTTCTACATGTTCTGTAAAATGCCAGAAAATGATAAATTGTCTATCAGTTTACCGAAGCCTGATATAATGTCATCAAATGTCTTGTTCTGTCCACAACTCAAA
>VCCN01005798.1:3798776-3814210 GCA_006491835.1 Architeuthis dux
GAGAAGTAACTTATTCATTGATCACCCCTTTTTCAATTTTTGAATATTTAACTGATCACCCCCAACAGTGACAGTGGTCATGTGACGGTTTCGCTTGAGACCCGCTATTAAACAAATGATTATTCACTAATTCAAATGATAATCATTTTATCATAAATGTCTGTATACACATGCACAAACAAAAAAGAAACCGGTTTGGTTAGTCACTCAGTAGAAACCATAACGTGACCATGCTGTCAAAAAATGACTGTTATAATTTAAATAATTTTGCAATTGCATTGTATTTAAAAAATATCAGAAACATTATGTTGCTCTGCATTTTCCTGTTTATGTTCAACTAGAATGGACCCAAATGTTTTTACCCATTCGCAAAAAAAATAAATAAATAAGGGAGATTACTCTATAATTAGCATTTAATTGTTATCTCCATTGACAAATGTTGCAAACAAAAAATATAAAAATACATGTGGCATATTATATAAATAAATTATTATCACAAGAAACATAGGAAAGAACAAAACTTCATAAATTGCTGTCCTATTGTATAACCTTATCAATTTCAAATGTGACATTGCAATTGTAAGCAAGATCACAAGATATGTCAAAGACACGAGGTGTATCTTCATACCACCAGACATTGTCTAAGTTACATAATAACATCAAAGTTACATAAACAACTCTTGTTAAGCAATGGGAATCATTTTGAACAGCCAAGGAATGCTGATTACAACTATATGCATCAGTGTGTAACAGGAACAGCATCAGTATGTCATTATTATGGAGCAGGTAATTACAGAATCAGGATTGCTATTTTGGCCATTTTATGGCCAAATTTGACCGTTTTGAGAAGCATTTAGCCATTAACTTTCTGGTTTGGCCATATTTAAATTTTTGGCGTATTTTGAATGTCGCACAAGTATTTTTAATAAATTCTTATTTTTGGTGTGTACTGCAGTATTGCAATTATTTATAAGCAATCATTATTATTAAGTTTTGTTACACTATTTCCATTTGTCTTAATTTTTCAGTTGCTTTTTAATCGCAACATTACTCAAGCCGTCAATTAAGATGAAGGTAAATAGGGGTATAAAAATATTAATAATAATGATTTACAATACTTCATCTAATAAAAATAAATAATAGAATAATTTTTTTTAAAAACAATTTTTGCCTTTTCTTTTGTTTTTGGTCAGAAATGTCTACAACTATCAGGCAACCCAGTACAGAATTCACCCAGCCTTTTCACCAACTTTTTAACATAAACAGAGATGTGATAAAAAATCCTTGAACTAGTTTGCAATTGGTTTTTGAAATGAGAATACAAAAGGTAGCAATAGAATGTATTTCCTGACTAAGGAATTAGGTAACAAAGTTAAAGGAAAACATTCTTGGGCAAATCAAGATGAGGTCTGTACATAAATTTGCTTGCAATAAAGAATTTGAGAATAAATAACTAAAGTGCTTTTATAAACAACAGGTAAGTGATATTTCAGTGCTATGGATATATGTTGGTTGGACATATATGGAGTAAGCAAATCAGAAGAAAACCAATCCTTCTTTCAATATGATTTTTTAAATTGTTTAATAAGAGAATATAGTTGCTTTAATGTGTAAGCAAAGAGGACATTCCATGTCACGTGGACCAGTGGTCCCCACTCGACCATCTCAGATTTGGCTCTAACTTTGCACACTTATATCTGAGGATCTATAAAAGCTTGAATGTACATTTTTGCCTTTAAAAATGGGGCATTTTTGTCGTTTTCTAATTCGGGCCATTTTTGAGACCTTATATCTCAGGATCTAGAAAAGCTAGAAAGGTCCAGATTATAACATTTTGTAGTGCATTGACATCACTTTCTTGTTTGCCAGAAAGAGCACACAAAGTTGGCTATGTCCTGAGTAATGATTACTTAAAAATGGCTTCTCGGAAGTACCACTTTAACATCTTTTTCTGAAAACAATTATGCTTTCTAGAGCTTTCAAAATCAACAAATGAAGTTGAACCCGAGAACAAATTTTCAGTGCAGTAGAACTTCCTGTTGTGGAATGGTTGCTAGTTGAAAATCATTGTCATCATCACTTCGAACAAAGTAATCCTTGTTCTTAGATCCATAGTGACTGAACAAGTAAATATATTGAGCTAAATTTTACAGGACTTCATTTCAAACCCAAATATGTATACATGTGAGCAAAGTTAGGGCAAAATCTGAGATGATCAAGTGGGGCACTTTCCAAAAAATTAGTCCACATACATACATATATATATATGAAATCAAGGAATGGATAAATTTGTATCCGCCAGAATGTGATAATTATAAAGACAATTATTAATTAATTGAGAACCCACGTCAGCTTAGTAATCGCTAACACCAATTCCGGACTGATATGGGTTCTCAATTAAATTATCACACACATATATATATATTTGGATGTCTGCTTGTATGTTTGTATACGCGCTTTTAATAAGAGAGTTCTAATGTCAATGTGAAAAAACTAGTAGCCAGTGTGAAAAAATCAGCAGCCAGAAATAGGTCACAGCGAGTATATCCCTACTGTTTGTTGTTTTGGTTTTATTTATGTTAGAACACTTCAAATTTTTTCACTTGCTCACTCTTCTGATGACACCAACTTTTCACGACCCCTCACTCATTGTTAAAAAGCAAAGAAACCAGAGTAAATGTAAATTGTAACATCACTACTTGAAAACTGCCCAATAGGTGGGTTTTCGAGCTACTTCCTGTGGAAGGCCTGCCTGAATGTAAATAAACCATCTGCAAAACCTTAAAAAATTAACTTTTCAAAACTGACAAATTTCCTGAGAAAACGAAAGTCTTATGGATTGAAAGCACAAATAATTACTTGCAAATTTCTTTTTCTATTTTTTAAAAATGTGTAACCCTTGGTTATACGGATGTAAATGGTACTTAAACACAGTATTAAAGGTTTAAGAAAGTATATTTTTTATTAAAAAGTATAATTAAATAACATAGCTGTAAATAAAAAATCTAGCCAATTTTAGCCATTTTAAAGCCAGAGGAGTCGGTGGTACCAGAAATTGAGGAGTCAGAGTCAGATGTTTTATGTCAGAAACCACAGCCCTGGTTATAACGCGGTTTGCTTTGTTGGACCCCAACATCCGCATATAACAGGGGATGCTTGTTTCATCAAAAAGAGCACTTGATAGCAACAAATATTCACTATATACATTAAAGAATTAACTAGATAACCTAAAGGCCATAAAAGCCTTGTATATTCAGAGGAGGTTTTTTATATTAAAAAAGAATTATGTTGGTTTCCGATTAATACCAATATTTACTAATAAATTTGGTGGAAAGATCAAAGATCAGACAAAACTTTTGAAATCAATGTTTTTGCAAGCCAAAGCGGAGTAGGACTGCACATAAATCATAACATTAAATTAGAAGTGTTGCTATGAAACCAAGCAAAAAATTATCTGCACAGTGGTCTAATAGGATCATTTATTTGATTAATACTTTTGCTGGCCAGTTTCCTTCATCATGTTCTAACCCTAGCTCTTAGTCTTTAGTGCCAATAATTATTTCCGAAAAATCATGATTTTGGTACTCATTGGCTTGTTTAATTATTTTGCATGCCTTACTGTTGTTTAAACCCTTTAGAAAGATTAATTACAAGTGAGTTTAGGCAAAAAATTAAGTCTAGTAATAACTCCCGTGGATACCATTAACCACAAATCAATGTAGCTATTTGGCGCAGTTGGACGCATAGGGTTAAATATGTAAAGGCCATAGTCTGGCAGAGTTTGTGTTTGAAAGATGTGGAATAATTATGCATTTGTGAAGAATAGTTCAGCTGCCACAGAAAACTAATGTTCTATAAATTCAGAAGATAAAGCAAATCAATAATTGAGTTTTTTGATATTCAATTCTTTTTATTTCCACTCTTGTGTCCAATTCATAAAACTGCTAAATGTTAAACTTGATACTGCATGATGAATTCGTGAACTGTTTAAATGTTAAAACAGGTCTGGTTAGTCATTCAACAGAAACCAATTTCTTTTGGCAGCATGCCATGTTGGGTGTAATCAATTAAAATATTGGAAAAGGGGTGATAAATGAATAAGTTACTTCTCTCACCTTTTGTTGTACAAATTTTCAAAAAACAAGCACGAATGCTGTCGGATGCAAACTAAAGGACCAATTTAGTATAAACTTACATTGCAAATTGAACCCCCACTAAAAATAAGTGGGGGTGTAAAAAAAAAAAACAACTTTATAGACATAATAAGAAGTAAATGTATAAATTTTCAGCCCTGTAACTCCATTGGTGTGGCCAGTACATTGTAGCCAGCCAGACTCACTTGAAAACTGAAGAAACCTATGTTGACAGTTTTGGTTGACGGTTTCTAAAACCAAAGTACTAGTTTGTATTTATAATAAACTCATTTTAAGTATAAACATTCACACGGCTTTCATCTTTATCAAGTGACAATAATTTATTTCCATAAGAATTCAGCTGAACACACATGGGTGAACAGACAAGTAGAGCATAAACATTTTCTCACCTGATTGTAAACAAAATATATGCCTACGCAAAGATGTGGTTCACCAAGTGAAATAAAATGCATGTCACTTGACGCTGATAGGAATTGCAGATAAAGATTTAGAAGTAAACATTACTGGAGTATATTGTTTTGCACAAACAACATTTCTATAGATAAGTCAAATACATGAAGAATTGTGGTATTTTTACTATTATTTGTTATTTGTACAAGATAGACCATGGAAAAAGCTTTTTTAACCTAAGCTTTTCACAGCTTTCCTTCAAAACTGAATTATTGTTAATGACTTAATACCAAGCATTAAACTCCAGGATATTTCATCCAATATGCTAACCATTAGGCTTTCACAAGAGAACAAGAAAAACAATTTTTTTGTAGGAAATTAAATTTCTAAGATTTTGAGATGAATCAACAATATGGCTTTGAGGGGACTATTATTGTCTTTTCCATAATGTTTTGGCCATCCATTCTCCAGCCCTCTTCAGATTATTAAAAAAAAAAGAAAGTTAAAGAGAAGTTAAGTAGAGTTTTATAGTTCAAAAATGAACTAACATAGATTGTAAATACTTTTACAGAGGAAACAAAATCCATCCTGGTAGACCAAGATAAGATATTTCATAACTATACACACTTATAGCAGCTCTAACAACGTTCCTTTTAATATAAGAGTTATAAAATACAGAAATAAAAATTTGCTAAAAATCCACAAACATTTTAGAAAACCAATCCAAATTTTAAAATATACTGATTAGACTTTAGAAAAAATAATAAATTACATTAATTACACAAAAAGTTATAAAAGTTTACATTTCAAATTCAATTTTTGTTCTTTTAACCCATAAGAACACAGACCTATTTCTACTTGAAGGAACATTATGTGGGATATTGGGTAGGTAAATTGACACACAGTGACTGCAGCAAGATGTTCAGTAGATGTCACTTAGTACACTTCATGAGTTAAAATCAAGGATAAAATATAATATTATATAAGAGACCGTGCAGATCAATTAAATTGTATGTGACACTGGTGTCACAGTGGGTTCTTATTGGTTTTAAGCTTAGAGGGATATTCAGCTGAACAAGTTAGTTGAAGGAGATATGAAATAATACTCTACAGATGAATCCTTTCACCTCTTGCAAGTTGAATGTTGGAAGTATGCTGAGGATATTCTTTTTACAGTGACAAGCATATTGATGGATTAGTATCTTTAATCATCTCCCCACATCTTAGGGCATCTGGTACTTCCTCAATCCAGGAACCCTAGCACTAGATGAATGGCCCCTTTCCATCCATGGTCGAGGTCAATGCATGCCAGCCAATCTCCTGTTATCAACCCATGTGTTGATGTGTGAACTAGGCAACTTTCACTCCAGGGCTGGGGGTGTTTTTTTACACTAAATGGGTAACCTAATTAGCTACCACCACTAATAGGCAGCAGTTGTAATAACTGAGCAGTTCAGGGGTTCCACCCTTGAATGAGAAATGGGAGCCAGGTGGCACAACCCCTTGGTTTTAAAATTTGAATAATCTACAATACCTCCCTTTAGCTTATCACTTAGATAGCTAAGCTAATCTAAGCAAGTACAGCGAAAGGCTTGGCTATAGAAACATCAAACAGTGTAAAGTAGAATAAAGCAGTTGTCAAAGCATGAAAACTTAACTATCAGCTACTTCAGTAACCAAATGGTAAAATAAGCAGTATATGTAAAACAAAGCTCCAAGGATAAGGCAAGCAACTTTAATTCTTACAGCTCAATATAAAGAGTTTCACCACTCAAAAGAATCTAACATATGCTGCATAGCTTACAAAAATACTGACAAACTTGTAGTAAAAGTGTATCACCACAACCCTTCGACCTCCGCGTTCAAAGATCGATGGACGAAAACTGAAGGCGTGTATACAGTAGCAGTTAAATTAAGACTGCTGGAAACAGGAACATGTGACACTACTACAAACGATAACAAAGCATTTATTCAAAGATCAAGTTGATATATCATCTTCTGTCTGGTACAGGAGGTAATGCGATACAGTACTTCTAAAAATCAGCTTCAGGTCAGGATTATTGCTTTTCTTATGAGGTGGAGAAGAAGATCTCTGCAGTCCACTACTGGTAGCCTCGCAGGGGAGTTGAAGGCTCCAGTCTAGAAAGTAGAACCAAGCTCTGTCTAACTCTGTAGTCTCTAGTTTTCAGTGGGACTTGAATAAGTTGTTTTCCAGTTCTACCATACTGCAGTACAATGCTTTTCCGCCTCAGATATCAAAGCCACAAGAGCTCACCAGGTCAATTCAAATCTGACTGAAAAACAAAATCTACCCTCTTTTATGAGCAAGCCTCAATTCTAGGGCTGGGTCCAACTAACGTAGCTAGCGGATACACTCAACTCTACTGGTGCCTTCTCCAATCACCTTGGGGGGGGGGGGCACAGCAGTATTCAAGTGTGTCATGTGTCAACAACCGCTGATCAAAAGCCAACCATGTCAACAGCTCGTCCTTCCACCATCTGGCATTTCTCTCGGCCAGTATCTCCTTGTTTCCATTTCAAGTCAAACACAAAAGT
This sequence comes from Architeuthis dux, assembly GCA_006491835.1. Classification (NCBI taxonomy): domain Eukaryota; kingdom Metazoa; phylum Mollusca; class Cephalopoda; order Oegopsida; family Architeuthidae; genus Architeuthis; species Architeuthis dux. The sequence continues at coordinate 3,805,877 of VCCN01005798.1, forward strand.
ACTTATTGATACAACATATCTGTTGCGTACTTGTAAAATCTAGCATAACCATAGTATCACAAAAGTGATAACCAATTATTTCTTTGTAGACAACATTTCTTGTTAGTTACCTCTATCCCTCTTCCTCATTATGATGTCTACTCATTCCTCTTGTTCAGGTTATATATTTTAAAAGTCAATATAAGTGTGACAGAATCGGCTCTTATTATTATATATTTCAAAATTAAAATAAAGACTTCTCAAGTCAACATAAGTTTGAGAGTGTCTCTCAAACTTCCTATGCTCAGTGCTTGTCTAGGCTGCTGCTAACTGATGATGACAGTTGATGTTACCTGGCAACAACAGGCTTGGCTGATGGTTGCTACTCATACTATAAGTGTGCACAACTGCAAATATGGTGAAGAGCAACACAGTGGCACATCAGAAAGTTAGAAGTGTGGGAATAAGTATTTGAAAGGCTGGAAACACTTGAGAGAAGATTTCTTGAAAGTCTACTCTTTAAGTAACTACTAAAATAAAGTTTTCAATAAATTCTTTCTCTCTCCAGTCCATTACTACAACTAGCTAACTAGTTCCCTTACCCTGGCTACATCATCAGCCGTACCTGCCCAGGCTTCCCATATTACAAGTTTCTCTTGTCTTGACTTGCAATATGCGAAATAGACTTTGAGGTGACAAGCACCTAAAGTGGTGTCACTCACTTCACCATTCTTTTTATGGCACCTGGTATACCCAAACGATCACCCATCAAGTTACTGATTGGGCTCGATGTTGCTTAACTTTGGTGATCGTAAGAGAACCGGTGTATCCAATGTGGTTTGGCTGTAAGACACATTTTAGGGTGGAGTGAAAATAAAGGTTTTTCTTAAATTTCAAAAAAGTGTAGACAAATATGTCAAAATTTAGATGAAAATTAATTTTGGATGGTTGCCAACTCTTCCATCCTGGCAACCACCCAAAATTAATTTTTATCTCAATTTTGACATATTTGTCTAGTTTTAAACACTACACTTTTTTTTTCGTTTAAATTTTTCACTCCATCTTAACATTGAAGTATTTTAATCTGTCTTCCCTTTTCTCATTATTGTCACCTCAGACTGACTGCAAGATGCAAAATCAGTCTTCAATAGTCTTTCTCTCTCCATCACTACAACTCTTGACTTATTTCAAGACATGTTCACACAAACGTTTTTTCATAAGAGTTGTACTTAAAAGAGGTGTAAACACCATTGGTTTCAAGGCCATGAATTCTGGGTTAAGTACGGGTGTGGTTAATTATCAAAATGAAGAAAATGAAATCTGAGTGAGAAAAATGAGGGTTTTTAGCCTTCCATTTAGTCTTGGTCCAGTTCCCACTACCAATATTAAAATATAATTGCTATTGTTCAGATATGATTGTATATGTGTATATTGAAGGCTTATGGTGTAGTAAAATAGCACTCAGCCGGAAATATTGGGTGTATGGGTTCAAAGGGAAATTCTGTTTTCTGGACAGTGGGTGATAATATAGGTAAAAATTCTTTCGCAACCCCTTTTGATAAGGCAAGTTTTTTTCGCGACCCCTCAGTTATTATAGACATAATCTAATAGTAACTAAACATGGAAACAAATAAAGACCAACAAAATGTATTTATAATCTATAATAAAGTTTACAGTGTTTATTACGAAAAGAAAAGAAAATGAAAAAGAAAATTTTACAATAAACACCAGAAGGACTACATTTTTTACAGAGATTTCAAAAATGCATAATTATTTATTTAAAGAAAAACTTTCAAATATTTCTGCGACCCCAATAATCTTTATGCTCTCTGGTGGTCGGGAACCCTAATTTGAGAAGCCGTGCTCTATACCATGAACTCTTCACAATGTTAGATCACCTGAACCCTTGATGTTTCCAACAAAATAAGCAAAAAAACAAAAAGTAATAACATTAATAAAATAAGTAAACTGATATTTTTGTTGACAACACTCTTTTGGAAGCTTTTGAAAACTGCAGACTAGACATAATTATTACCTTTCAATGTGACAAATATATAGTAAACAAGAGTATCCTTTTTTAATTTTTTTACAAGCCATCAATAACCTGGAGATTTCAATTGATACTTTAGAGGAAAGAATGTTACATATTTTTATTGAATAATCTCTTGGAATACTGACATTTTTTATTTCTCTATTAGATTGTATTATTTGATCAAACTAAAAAGTAATCACCTGAACCCTTGAGGTCTCCAACAAAATGAGCAAAAAAACAAAAAGTAATGACAAAGTTTGAGAAATATCAATTAAAAGATGATTAGTGTTAAGAACATTATAAATAATTTAGGGTGGAGTGAAAAATTTAAATGAAAAATGTGGAGTGCTTGAAACTGGACAACAAAATGAGCAAAAATATGTCAAAATTGAGATAAAAATTAACTTTGGATGGTAGCCACCTCTTCTATCCTGGCAACTGACCTGAACGTGTTTGGTCTATTCACAATTCGGACACAAACTAGGGGACCAATTTAGCATAGATTTACATTGTAAATTGAACCCCCAATAAAAACTTATTTTGGTGTGGAATTTTCAACAAAAAGAAAAAAGAAAATGTTTTTTTGTTGTTGACAGTTCCTAATAATTAACAGAGTTTGGGAAATATCAATTAAAAGATGATTAGTGTTAAGAACATTATCAATAAGAGGCAATAGCCTTCAAAGAGAAGCCTGAAATTTTCAATTTAGAAAACTATTTTCATTGGGCTGTTACTTTTATCTCTATGACGCAAACTGCAGTTATGGGTCATTAATAAAAAGTTGATAAGACAAAATAAACAAAAATATACACTGAAAAACAAAAACAGATTCATAATAAAAGTACAAATCTTTTCATTGTTTTCTTATTTACCTTTATAGATAAAGTTCATAGGGTGCCTTGCCCTTGAGCAAGGGTTAGCAAACTAGTCTTGCAGACCGTTACTACTGTAGTGAGTTCAATCCTCACTGGGGGTTCGATACTTGTAGCTTTGTGCCATACTAAGCTGAGCTTGGTAAATATATACTGATAATGGCCTCCATCATGGTTAAAATCTAATACTATTAGAAAAATACGAAGAATGTTGTTTCTATGTTTTTTATAGACACCTTTTATAGACAGGCTGAAAATTTTTGTATCAGGGCAACTTGACCCCGGGATGAACATAGGATATATGGCACTTAGCTCTAGTGACATATAAAGGTCAATTCAAGGTCAGGTCAATTTTGGCATTTTCAAACCACCTGAAGGGTTGTGATCCCTACTGTGTAGAAGCTCTGTGTTAGAATTTACTACATGACCTCTCAGTATTATTAACTTTTTTCCCACCCTGGCAACACTGGGTACCCCAGCTAGTAGTTATATATTTCATTTTCAAACTGTTAAATTTAATTATAGATACAGTATGTTAACACTTTGGCTAGAGAATTGAATCAGAAGCTATCAAGTTTAATAATTAGTGCTTGATACTAGTCGAACATAATTCCCCTGGAAGAGCCTAAAGATGAGGACTCTTAAGCTAAGGATAAGTAAATACAGGTATACCTTGATTAGTGCGGTTGGTTCACTTCAAAATTTTCCGTACTGTTCAAAAAGTGAAAAACAAAAAAATGCCTAATACCTTGTAAATTTCGAAACAATGATTCCCCCACTACCTTTGACTCCTTGTGGAGCATAGGGCTGCATTGTGGTTTCAGTAGCAAGTCCTTCACGAGGTGAAGCCGCTAGCTCCATGCCCAAGATAGACTGTCTTACAGGGCTAAAGGGTTCCAACTTGCCTGCGATTTTCCCATAGCTGGGGGAGACGTGGATTCATGCCTTTCCCAAGTGTGAAATGAACATAAGCATCCTTGGATGAAACACGAACTTGGTTCGTCGATTCTGTGCCAGTAACCACTATGCCACTCCACACCTCCCAAATCATTGATACTTGTATTAAATGAAACAGGAAAAAAGAACAGACTGTTCAAAACCTGCAACATTGTTTATACAATTTTTGACAGTATTTGGCAACATTTGTCTCTGTAATAAAACTATTTGTTTCTAATTGATTTTTCAAGTTAATCCCTGTTAAAACATCCAAAACAAAAATAAATAATCATTGCATCAAAAATATTGTCCAAAATGCAATAATTCATTGGGAAATGAAAAAGTTATAAATATATATATGAAGTGTATACATTAGTTATAAACACTGTATAGTCTGCATTCTTTCATGTAATTTCTATTTTTTTGATTTCGAGAATTGATTGTTTTAAAAAGGAATAATATGATATAATATGACGGAAAAAAAGAAAAAGAAATATTCCTCTTTCTTTGCCCACTCTCTCTTCCCTTATGAACACTTTGAACCTTTTCAAATTTGGTCTGAAAGAAAAAGTTTTTGGCATTCATAGACCTGTCGACATTCATCGCAGGTAACAATCTGCCAATAAAAATCACTGACATTTACTTACCTGATCTTTCAGCATTCACCTTACATTGGTAGTATTGGTAATATTCACCGCCAAACAGAAAACTGAACTTGGCATTGTCCTTTTGTTTCTGTTTCGTCATCTGTTCAAATTCTGGCCCATTTCTGGCAACAAAATTTGCCAGTTTATCAATTATGTTTTTTTGTTCAAGATCTGAAAAAGAAAAAGTAAAACAAATGAATATTGTAAACTATTTTTTTAAACTATGGTTGTTTTTTTTTGTAAAAAGTTGAAAAGGAAAGAAAATACTATTAGAAAAAGATGTAGAATGTTTGTTTCTATGTTTTTTATAGACACCTTAAATGGCTGCACCCTACAAGCTGAAAAGTTGTGTATCAGGATAACTTGACCCCAGGATGAACATAGGATATGTGGCACTTAGCTCTGGTGACATATAAAGGTCAATTCAAAGTCAGATATCAATTTTGGCATTTTCAAACCACCAGCACGATTATTGTCTTTGGTAACACCAGTATAATATTTGTAATGGATTTTTTTTGTGAATATCTGAACCCAGGAAAATGAAAAGTACCGAATTTATTCATTTTTTTGGCTAAAAAATATTTTAAAGAGAAGACGGGAAACATTATGTTGTAAAATGTTCATTATGCACAACAAGATAAATAACCAACAATTTTGATACGTCATTGGAGGTACCCAATGACCAATGAAGTCAAATTTAATCAAATTTTAAACAGGTTGGCAATTGATCAGATATGCTGCTTCTTCAGTTTAGAGAGAATGATGTATATACAACATGCAAAAACTAAAATTAATCAAAGAATGGCAAAGCCCATTCTAAAAGTACATGTTTATGGTGTGTGGAGCAGCCTGCAATAATTGTTACATAAAATAATTTTCCATCTGTCATACAAAACTACGGCTTCAAAATATTTCGGTTACTTCTTTTCAGTGTTGCCAATTTAGATAATTCTAAAGGGCAGAAGTCAATGGAGATAAATTATAGAAACTATGAAGAATATATCATTTTTTATTAGGTATCACGAGAGCCGCTGACCCCAAAAAACTTTAAACTCGACACTGCAATGCCTTGTGTGCTGACTAATATATGTGGAAAATGTCAACTTCATACAATGGCCAGTTGCATACACACAAATCTTCAATTGTAGTTAGATTCCACTTAGAACAAAATTCTTTACCTCCCTATTGGCTTCTTGTAGGAAGCAGATACTTATTGAAGTTATGAATCAGACAAAAGCAGTCAATAATCTTCAGTTGGACGGAAAACCCCAGGGCCTCTGAGAGGAATTTTATAAGGCGGTGCAAAGCTGTTTTCACCTCTACCACCCAAACAAAAACTGCACAAACATCCTCATCCATTTAGCCATCCTGTTTTCATTTGCTATAACCCTTTTAGCACACCATACTATATTCGCTCACCAGTAAACGATAGAGTCAACCTATTTTATTAATGGACATATTGTATCGATACACAGCTTTACCCAAGAAACTTTCGGGGGGCTCCCCCTTTCAGAGGCTCTGGAAAACCTATACCATCAAAGCCAACAGTCTGCAATTGAATTGATGAACCAAAGAGAAAGGAATCAGGTTTTCTTTAAACCGAAACAGAAAATGTTATACAATGATGAGGATCATAGTAGTAGTACTATTCATCCTGTATAAATTAATATTAAACTAGTTGGCTTTGTGGTATCGTATATATTTTAATTTAAAACCTTCCCCTGGGCCCATTGAGTATGCATGCCAAATTTGGTTGAGTGAATCAGACTTTTTTTTAGCATTATAGAGAAATACATGGAAATCAGATCATTATTATTGGGGAATAGAGTGAATGCAGATCCCATAATTTTTTTTTTGTGAAAGGGGAAACCATATGTGAATTTAGCACACATATTCAGCTTATTCAGGGCCTACTGGAACAGTTTTAGGCACTGGGTAAAATCAAAAGTTTTTTTTTAAAAAGGAGTGATTTCAACCGAAAAACAACCATTGTAAAATAATATAATAGATAGATAGATCAATGATAAAAATTCTTTTTTCAAGGGATCATTTTCCTCAGTTTGGTACTAATCTTTATGGTATAGACTTCTACTCCTTATAAGATTATCCATGTTAAAATTAGATGTGAAAAATTTCAGAAATACCATGCCAATAAATGAAAATTTGTCTGGAGATTCTTAATGACTGTTTCCATAAACAGGACTCCATTATAATCAAATAGTTTGATGCCTCATCATTATACAAAATCAAATAATAACAATCCTTCTAACTATTCACTCACAATTTATACTAGTATAACAGTCCAATGGGACAATTTCCTACAAAAGATCTCTCCACCATACATAAAAGTCATCTTTGATTAGACCCTGAACAATGAATGGGTTGGTCTGAATGGAGAAAAAAAAAATAACCAAGTTAACATTCACATATGATCATTATCAGGGTAGTTTCCCAGTTTATGTGAGAGATTGACCTTCTAGACCAAATATCTTTTTTACAGAAAGATGCCCTTCCTCACATCAACCTCCTTTGATGGGAGAAAAGCCACACAGGGGCTTTCAACTTTATGTATTTTACATATACAAAATTCCAATAGAATATGAACTTTTAAGATTTCAAATGTACAGTATTTCCCAACTATGCATTTGACAATATCCTTTTAAGTATAAAATTTGGATTTGATTTGAAAATATACATATGAAATGCATGTTTTTATTGCTATACAGTACCCCTTTTATTTTCTATTATTTAACATCAAGGCACTGCAACATATTGTACAATAAAGATGACTAAGATAAATTCAAAGCAATTGAACACAAATATGTTAAATGATTCTTCTGGACACAATCAAAAATATTTCCTGATTGAAAAAGATCAAGAAAAAAATTGGTAGCATATTTTGAACATCACTCATAGTGGAGAATTCTTTTTTTGATAGTCTCATGATTTGAATGTTGTTATTCTGAAATTATCCAGGATTTGCTAAATTAAAATGACATTTCCCCTCAGAACCATTTTGTGAATTTATCTCAAATTTCTTTTAAAAAAAGAAATCTCGAAAACTTAAAATGTGTTTACAATATAAAGTATGGTAAAAAATATACATTGATTTTTAAAATTAATACAAACATAATTTATTCATCTTTATTGAATTTTTGTTATATTACCAGAAACACTGCCAACTAAGCAGAATGGTTATCATGGCTCATTTAGTAAAGATGTATCAATAAATATAATTCCAAATCAGAAAAAGTACAGAGAAACCTCGATTATTAGAACGAGACGGGCAGGGAGTATTTTGTTTGGATAAATGATTGTTCAGATCTGATCATAAAAAAGGAAGCCATACTGAACACAATAAAGGGACCTGGAAATCTTGTTCAGATAATCCGAAATTCGGATAATTGATGCTCGGATAACCAAGGTTTCTCTGTATTTGGATAACTTACATTTTATAAAACCTCAATGCTATAACTGGCTAACAACAGGCACAAGGCCTGGGTTATGGCTGAAATAGTTGTTTATTTCCCACTGATGTACAAGCCTAGGTAAAAGCCAGTATTTTGAATGCTGATTTTCAAGGCAGCAAGATACGTGGAAGATTTTCACAACACCATCTTTTCTACCCCCAGTTGGCCTTGTGCCATACTAAAATAAGCTTAGTAAATATCAATAGAACAAGGTAAAAGCAGCATGGCTCATTATAACTTGCTGCCATAAATAGCAAAAAAACAGACACAGATTTCTGAATCCAATGTTCTTTGTAAACAAGAGCGAAATATATTAAATATACTATAAATATAGTAAATATACTAAAATATACTAAATATGAATGGCTTGGCTTTGCGAACAAAGATTTTCGGGGAGT
>VCCN01005798.1:3823863-3838360 GCA_006491835.1 Architeuthis dux
TGTCTGTGGTCATGAATTACCTAACCCTAATGTGGTACAACAGGAATGTCGGAGTATGAAATGCAAAAATAACAATACAACCAGTTCTGCAGGGGGGGGGGCACTCTTTTAGGAACCATAATAATTAACTTGTACCGTAATGAGGCAGTGGGACACTTCACATCAGTAAAGAAGACAGGTGGAGAAGGAACATCAACAGCACTAATATACAAGCAATGATAGATTGAAAATATATTGGTGGTAGGAATGAAATGGTTACCCGGACAGATATACTTAGTAGCAAAGTACCAAAGTTATGTTATGGATTTTATAAGCACAAGATTGTGCTGGATGTGTTGCCTATGATAAGTTAGTCTCAACCTAAGCTAGATGATTAACAAGGTAAAGCATCCCGTCTCTTGAGAGACAACTTCCAATGGAGTATACATCCAGTGAAGAAGACCCCGTTTCTGTTACATGCGTCAGCTTAGTGATCCATGCATGTTTCAAGTCTAGTCGAGACCAGGACTTCATTCCTACAAGTTCTTATGACCACCCCATTGGCAGGATGCAAGTCCACCAAAGGGATACCTCCACCCAATCACACAGCATAGTGTGTACTCAATTAGCTGCTGTGTGCACAGGGAAATTTGTCCTAATGAAGAGGTGTCCACACTCTTCACTCATACCGGGAACTGAACCCAGGACCTCTTGCGTGTGAGGCAGACGTGCTAACCATTACACTATCCGAGCCACTAGATGATTAACAGACCAGGAGTTCATTCTTTATTTCCAATCTGTGTTGTTTACTCATTACCATAGATCGATGGCCCGAGTTAAGTTGCGATAAAAAACAACTAAAAAATTAAAAAGTAAGGAAAATGGTAGTCAGAAAATTAATAATAATGGTTTACAATACTTCATCAAATAAAATAAATACAAGATAATTGCTTTACTGATAATACTAACACAAAAACAAACATGGCGCCAGAGATATCAGGAATGGAGAGCAGGTTTACGGGTTAGATTTGATCTTTGGCCAAGCAGTAGAGTTCTCGTAGCTCAGGCAGTAAGATCAGCTGGGCATTTACGAGGCTTCCCTAGGCAAAAGAGACGCAAGTTCAAATCTCACCAGGCGCTTACTCTTCATTTCCAATGTTAACCCACTGTTGTAGGTCGACAGCCTGACTTAAGTTGTGATAAAAAGCAACTAAAAAATTAAGGACAATAATAGTTAAAAATTAATAATAATGATCAACAAACATGTTTACCAGATGAGCCAAACTACCAACCTCTAGTCATATATGTGGCATTTAGATCTGAGAATGAAATGCTCGCCAGCCAAATTCAACTTTTGAATATAGATCACCTGACTGAAAAACAAACTACCAAAATGAGTTGTAAAATGTACACTTTTACTAACATACTTGGTTATCACATACACATCAAACAATACTTGTTGCCAAAGGTTTGTGTTGTGAAAGACCAACCAATTCACCTGAAGCCCATGCAAAAAGAATTAAAGAACCAAAATCTTTTCTCCATGAGCAACACCCAAAATTTGGTTAATATGCATCACCTTTAGAGGTAATCCCTGGCTTGATGGGTCCAACATACAGGAGCATAATACTGGCTTTAAAAATGGTGCTATATATATATATATTTATATTAAGTGGTCATAAGTATGAGGCACAATAGTGCATAGATATGTTAGACCTGGGTTTCCAACCGAAGAAAGCTCAGAGGGTTCATCCGATGATCGATTTTTTCGTGAAACCATCTGTACAGGTTGTTATGAACCACTAAAAAATATCATTTGTACTATATATATAATAGTAGTAATATAAAAAAGAAAACTCAGATTTTTTTCCAATACTTGTATTTCATGGTCTGGCCTTTGAGGTGGTAAAAATTGGCCAAGCCATTCATCAGGGATTTTTGGAAACTACTACTCAACTGCTGTTGACCGCTTGCTCTTGGAATCCTCTTCCTCTCAATTTGACCAATGGTGTGTGTTGTTGTTATTGTTTTTGGGGGTGGTAAGATTTTTCTCCTAAGTGAGGTTAGGTTTGCTTTCCTTGTTTATTGCCTGTAACTTATCTTGCTTTGGTTGTCCTTCGTCCACTTCAGCCCCCTCCTTCACTTTTCCGTGCTTACATATACTCCCATGCATACCTACAAAGATATATACGTGTTTGCTTCCTCATATTCATATACGCTTATATAATATATAAGCGTATATGTATGCGAAGACTCATGCGAATATATATAGAAATAAGTATAAGTGAATGCGAGTTGATCCCTGCACCCTAAATCGTGTAAATAAATAAAGAAACGAGCGCTGTGCAGGGATCAAACTCGCATTCACTTTGGAAGCAGCCTTATACGCAGACTATACTCTTACCACTGAGCTAACAGCACTACTCATGGAAGGCAGGAGCTCTGAAACGTACACATTGCTCATTTCCTTTATTTCACAATTGTTTTTATAGCACAAATATACTTGTGATTCACACCCGGTGCCGAGTAAATATAGGTTCCCAATTAATAAATGTCTTTGAATTCCATACTGTCAGCATAGGGAACCACAAGTCTATTCATGCCATAAAAAATGATTTTGAAATAAAGGAAATGAACGATATGTACGTTTCAGAGCTCCTGCCTCCCATGAGTAGTGCCATTAGCTCAGTGGCTGCGGGTTCAATCCCTCGCACAACGCTCATTTATTTATTTACACGATTTAGGCCGCTCGTTTCACAATCACTCATACTGGTGGCTAGCAAATATAGGTACCCAATTAATAAATGTCTTTATAATTATCATATTCAGTCGGATATAACATTATCCATTCTTTGAATTTCATATATATATATATATATACACACCCATATATATATACACATGCTTATTTTCATTATTGTGTTAATATCTGATCAATACATTGTATATCATACTTTTTAGAGACTTTGTAGGAGTTTTTGATGCATATAGCCGCATTATATTCGTGCCTAAAATCAGAACGTAAGAATGGAGAAGCCAACAAAGTGTTGGATGAAAGACTCCTGCCTACCATCTGACCTTCGTTAGCTCCGTCAGTAGAGCAGCATCGCGTATAGGTGGCTTCCAAGGTGGACGCGTGTTCGATCCCCGCACAGAGTTCGCTTCTTTATTCACATTTACGATTTAGGCCGCTCATTTAGCAGTCGCTCACACCAACGCCGGGCAAATATAGGCTCTCACTAATAAATGTCATTATAATTATCATATTCTGTCGATTGGATATAAAATTATCCATCATTTGATTTCATACTGTCGACATAAGAGAGCCGCATTATATTAGTGCCTAAAATCAGAATGTGAGAATGGAGAAGCCAACAGTGTAGGATAAAAGTTAGCTAAGTCGGTAGAGCAGCACCGCATATAGGTGGCTTCCAAAGTGGACGTGGGTTCAATCCCCGCACGGAGTTCGTTTCTCATATATATATATATACACACACAAACACACGCACATTGTATTTTTGCTAAAACTATTTAACTGACTTTCGAGCACATTTTAGAACAACAATCCAAGATATCATGATTTAAGTCAATGTCATGATGTGATTTCAAATCTCCTAAACGATATATTTTTTTTAAAAATCTGGATTACATCTGACGGTTCTCCTTTGATAGTAAGACGAAAAAAGCTTTTCTGGAATTATTTTGTCTAGTGTTATAAATATATATAGTAAATATATATTCTCTGAATTGAGAATCACAGATATGACAAGAGAAAGCTTGACTGTATAGTATACAGGATGTAAAAGGTTTAGCCAAGGTTCAAATGCATCTCACAGAATGTTAAACCCCAACCAGAGTCAAAGAGCTCTGGCTTCATAAAATGTGGACATTATCACTTCAACTAATGGTGAACAGGTGGGTATCACAGATTTTGTAAATTTAAAGCTGAAAACATGGACTGGACTGTAAATGACTTAAAACTAACAGCTGCTAAAAGAATATAATGATAACATACTATCCGCCACTTGTTGAATATTTTCCATCCATATCTTTGCAAACAATATTTGGTAAAAATAATGATACAACGTTCCTTGCAGGGTTTCTGCATATGCCTGTGAATAAGGTGATAAATATTTTTCAGCTGTTACTAGAAACATACAAACCCTTGGAATAATCTCAATTTCTGTAACTGGAAAATAAGCTAACCCTTCATTAATTTGATTGATTACCAGGAGTCTCAACGCAGATCACTACTGAACTCATTTTTAGAAAATAATGGTAAATTTGGTCAAATAATTAAAGTATATCAGAAAATAAAAACGTTTGGTAAAGAGATTTTTGGTCAATTATATCGAAGATTTAAGTGAATTACTTGAAATCTGATGGCTTAACTCCTTTTTAAACGTTGTTCGTTTTGTAAAATTCAAGAGAAGAAAACGATTAAAATACAATCATAATAACGCTTAAAATTGAAAACTGGAAGTTAATGCGCTTTCATTGATGTGAGAAGAACAGATACTACACTTCGATCTTCTTGAACTAAATTCCGCAGAAGGAGGCTCATTCCGATCGGGACCACGAAACTAGGATATTAGTACCTAATACTTTTCTCATAGATGAATATTCAAATAATTTTTTTAAAAAAACAGTATAATAAAAAGAAAAATTAATTTAATTTCTTTCGATTTGAACGAAACAAACTGGCTATTTTTATTTTTATTTTAGCTTTACACTCTCACAGAACAATGAAGATGTCGAAACGAAAGAAATTTTTTATCATTACGGGTAACATTTTAAATCGTTCTTTAACGTTTATATTCGGGAAGTGAGTTTTTACCGGCATTTTTCGTACGAACATAAACATATTTTGCAATAAGTCGCATTAATACGTTCAGCTGTTTCATGATGTTGTTTAGTGTTATGACATTGTTTGGTAGTCGAATAATTCGAAGATAACACATTAAATGATGATTTTTAAAAAGAAACCACACTGAAGTTTCGACCTGGGTTTTTTTTTTAAGAAGATCTAAATAATTTAAAGACTCTCGTGATAGATAGAGTGTTATAATAAATATCAAATTTGATATTTTTTTTAAATACAAAGTGGTGTTTTCCGCGGGCCACTGGACACACATGTCGTTGTTAGATTGAGAAGCAAACGAATGAAGAAGAAAGAGAATTGCTAGTTTAAGTTCGATTTTTTGCAACCCACATTAAAATATCCCTGATCAAACACAACAATTATAAGATTCCAATTAATCACAATTATACGTATTTAAATATATTTCCTCACCTTCCGGGGGATTAGGGATATCCATGTTGATTTTTTCGGTGCGGAAGTGCAACGAAAACGAATTCCGGTAGTCGGCAGTGAATTAGAGCATCCCTTGGTTTCTTCTAGTTTTAAATAAGAAACATTAAATCTTTGGTAAATATTACTTTTAATTTCACAAAATATGTTTATAAATATTTTATAAATTTTTCTCGGTGTTTTTAAAAGCTTATTTGCTAATGTTAGTTGTACAGTTGTTTTTCTGCTTACGACTATAGATATTCAACCGGTTGCCCGCTCTCAAGCTGCGACTGCTAAGCTCTCCTACGCTAAGATTAAATGCTCTCCTCAATATTCATGGGTTTTTTCCCCCCTAGATATTCAATTTTACTGTTCAAGAATCAGTTAATGCTCCTTATCAGTGCCGCATTAACCATGAGGCACAGGCCTCAGGCCCCCAAACTAAGGGATCCAGGACGGATTTAGGGGACCCCAAGTAGTCAGTGGCTTAAAAAATAAAAGTTTTATTAAACCCTTTTTTTTTCTTAAGAAACATTAAACAGCACGTAAATTAGTTCTTTTTGTGTTTAAAGAAAAAACAAAGCACCAACCCGAAAAAAAATTCCCCCCTCACCAATTCTGACCGCTAAAGGGGAAAAAGATCCCCCTTTATTTTGACCGCTAAAATGTTATCTACCCCACATATAAACATTATTTTTCTCTCCCCCCATAGTTAATGTTGTTGCTGCTGCTAATTGAAGTTATTGTTGCTGATGATAAGGAAGGAGTGACAGCCCAACCACTTCCATCGGCCTCAGTACTAGTAATTATTGTTGCTGCTGCTGATGATGATAAGGAAGGGACAGCCCTTCCTCATACTCTTACCAATACCTCTTTCTCTGGGAGCTGATTTTCACTCTCTCTGCTTGATTGTTATCAGTCCTCCCCCTCTCTCAGTAAAGGTGTGCATACAAACTCACAAACAGACAACCAGATTTATATATATATATCCCAGCGTTGCTGGGGGAGAAAATAACTGAATATTTGACAATACAGAAATAAAACATGTTCCTTAATATATGTCTTCTTACGCAACACAACCAGGTGGGCGGAGGTGGCGCAAGCTCCAAAATGGTTTGAGTGTACTAACAATTTATGCCTAAATATGGTTAAACGTTTTCTAATATTTTTGCAAATCCTAATAATCTTTACCCAACCCCTAGTTTGAGAAGCACCAGTTTACAATACTTCATCTGATAAAACTAAATAACAAAACAATTAGTTTCAACTTAAGGGGAAGGATTGTAAACTTTAGATTCGATGTGGTTCTCCCTAGATAGTTATGGTTGCTGTTGGTGCTGCTGCTGATGTCAATTCATTTTTCTTGTCAGCTACCATTGCTGCTGCTGCTGATGTCAGTTCATATCTTAGTGCTAATTGAAGTTACTGTTGCGGCTGCTGCTGGTGATGATGATGATAAGGAAAGGTTGACAGCCTAACCCCTTCCACCTACTCTTGCCATGACTTATTTGTCCGGGTGCTGATTTTCATCTCTCTCAGTAAAGGCGCACATCAGTCCTCCCCCTCTCTCAGTAAAGGCACACATACAAACTCACAAACAGACAACCAAATTTATATATATGAAGGATATATCTTGAGGGTGGTGAGCCCCCACGTTGATATAGTGCCTCCGGCCCCTATTGAGTGTAATCCAACCATGCTCCTTATTAGCTAATTACACTATAAAAATCCCATATGAACATGCAAACTTATTTTATTATGATTAAATTAATTCTCTTTAAATGCTATACAAGTTTATCAAAGCTAGAATTTACAGCTCTAGTGATTGTTGCAGAGTTACAAGGCAATGAGCTTTGAAGCGACAACAGGTGCAAGGATTTGTATGCAAGGATTTGTATGCAAGGATTTGTATGCAAGGATTTGTATGCAAGGATTTGTATGCAAGGATTTGAGCACTTATGCAGCCGGATCAGTTTCTTTAGTTTTAAAGCATTGGGAAGAATTCATAGATTTGTCAAGTGTTGGGATTTATTCTACTTCAGCCTTACAGATCGTTTCTATTAGTTTTATTTTTCGTTTTCATTTTCTTCCTTGTATTTTATTTCTTTCTCTCATTTTTTCATCTCCTCTTCTTCATCTTCTTCTTGTCATCCTTCTTCTTCTTCTTGTTATTATTATCATTAATCTTTTCTTCCTCGCTCTGTTCTACTTCTTCTTCTTCATGTACTTTTTTCTTCTTTATGTTATCTTTCTTCTTCTTTTTTACTTCTTCATGTTGTTGGTGTTGTTGTTACTCTTCTTCATCTTCTTTGTGTCTACTTTCTTCTTATTCTTTGTTTCTTCTTCCTCCTCCTTCTTGTTCATGTTGTTCTCCTGTTTCATCTTCTTCGTGTCCATTTTTTAACAGTTTTCTTTTTAAAAATTACATACATTCAATGTAGTTCAGTGTTGCCAATTTAGATGTTTGTTTTTTAATTTTTCCAATTTGAAAAATCTTTAAAGAATATCTAGATTGGCAACACTGCATTCAATATATATTTTATCTGATATATTAAAATTTCATGATTTAAAAAATGGAGAAAAAGATACAGTTCAAAGAATGTTTTTGTAAGTTTAGCTAAGATTTCAATTTTGTGATAATTGTAATTGTGATAATTTCATTTTAGATATAGGAAAACTATTTTTAAAATGCTTTTTCCAGTAAATATGAACATAAATGTTAAAACATGTTCTCTTGTGTAATAAAATGTAGTAACTTTATGATATGAAAACTTCTTCGTAAATCTCTTATAATTTAAAGAAAAAAACTTTCTTTTTTCAATAATACTGATCATAAATATATGATCGATATAAAAAATGAAAAGATGTTGAAAATGGCCTAAACAGCTGTAACATGTACATCAGAAGACATACACCAATACACAAGATGGAACAACGTTCATAAAAACGTTAATTTACAAATTTTAAGGTTTTTTTAAATTTTGAAGTTTTAGAATTTTAATATCTAGAATTTTAATATCTAGAACACTGAAAGTGAAAATAATTTTCAATATTTTTCATTTTCATAGTTTATTGATAGATATAAATAACATTTTCACACTCATAATATGAGTCATATATGTTTAAGCTTTAAATTATTATTCAAATTTATTATTATTTCATAACCTTCACTCATTCACTGGCCTCCATTGTCAATACTGACAGTGGATAAAGCAACCACTTTGCTGTTATGCCTGGACATATTAGTTAATTACTCAAAGTGGATTGCTCATGTACTCATTCATTCACTATTTTCTCTGTCTACCAGCATTACATGCTAGTAACAAGACTATATTCATTTCAAAAGACATTAGTGTAAAAGTGAGGTATGCAAGTTTTAATCAGAATTTGAACTCAGTTTGCTAATTATATTTTTCAAGAAGATAACTATTACACCACTATTATCATTATCAAGATTGATTTCCTCTCTATTTGTTTTTGTCAAACTCCAGGACAAAGTCAGAGTTGACTTTACTTTCCTATGTAACAAGAACAGGAACAATCCTCACCAAAAATAACCAATATGTATAATCCCCATTCCTCTACCGTGATTTGAACTCACCTAGTGATCACTAGCCTGGTATGTTACCACCTGCGCTAAACTGACAAGTCTTACATACCTTCAAAATTTATAGTAGGATTACGCAAGGAAGTAGAAGTAGGAGCAGAGTTTGACTCTGGAGCTGCCAGTCTTGTTTTTTACATTTTTTTACATTTTTTTACATTACAGGTACACAATCTCTTATCTGAAACCCTTAGGACCAGATACTTTTCGGATTTCAGAAATTTTCAGATTTCAGGATGGTAGTATAGGTACCATATTGGTAATGACAGATGCTTCGTTTTTCTGCTTCTCACTGTTACCCATGGGGGCATCTGCAGCTCTTTTTAATATTTTCAAAGTCAGAAAATTGCCTAAAAATAAACAAAATGTTAGTGAGCAAACACATCTGACTAGTAGGAGCATTGAGATGGTGTTGGTTGAGTCAAGCTGTCTCAAAATAATAACTTCTGCTGTTCTCTACAAGGCTTGGTGGAACGCAGCAGAAGTGCATGAGATGTTGTTGGGGGGGATCAATTAAAAAAACTGGAAAAAAGGCTGATCAATGAATAAGTTACTTCTCACGTTTTGTTGGATCATTAAAAAGTCTGATTTAAAAAAAGAAAAACAAGCATGAACACTGATGGGCACAAACTAAAGGACCAGTTTAGCATAAACCTACATTGCAAATTGAACCAGCCACTAAAAACCTATTTTGGGAGGGAATTTAAAAGAAAAACATTTTTTCTAGACATAATAAGGAGTAAATGTTTAAATTTTCAGCCTTCTAGCTGCATTAGTGATAGATAGCCAGCCAGAATCACTTAAAACTGAAGAAACCTATTGTCTAAAACAAGCAGCTTCATTAATCTTTTTTTTCATGGTGCCCCATTCACCAACACTCTCCTCATTGCACACATTTTGTAAAAATATTGCTTAATGAATCTTTAAGTTAATGAGTAATTCACATTTAAAATGTGCAACTGAATGAAAATGCATTACACAGTATATTCTAGTTAATTGGGACACAACGGGAATAGAGCAATTTGGCCCAATTAGGCGGTTGCTCCAATGATGTGAAGCAACATATAAATAATTTAAATACAGGTACAGGAATACCTTGATTAGTGTGGTTTTAGTTAGTGCAGTTTTTGATGTAGTATGGTTAAGCTATTGCTGTACAAATTAATGTAACTAAGTATAAGCCGAAAACAAAAACACATGAAATTATAATAAGACCTTGAACTGTATGGTTTTGATGTAGCATGGTTAAGGTATTGCTGTACAAATTAATGTAATTAAGTATAAGCTGAAAAAAAACACATTAAATTATAATAAGAACTTGAACAGTACAACAAATTTTGGAACGAATTAACCCCACTAATCAAGTTATAGCTGTATTTACAGCCTTTCTCAAGCTTTTTAGACTGGAGAAACCATTGAAATAACTTGATATCTCAAGGGACCCATGCATAATAATTTCTCCTCATTCGGCAAATAAGAAGTAAGCTTGGTAGTTTGCCTCATTTAACTTCAGTTTCAGAATTCAGCATTTAAAATTCTCATGGCCTAAACGAGCAGCCAGACTCTCTGCAGCATGCTGAATATTCAAGGAAACTACGCCATAACCATACACTCGCACTCGCAGTATATCCCATCAATCTTGGTATGCACATGATCAGTGATTGGTTCTCGCATTTATTGAACTTCGTTCAGTAAACAAGAAAAAAGTTTGTTATGGTCCACGTGTTCGCCACATTTATATGGCCCATGTGTTAGCCGCATTTATCAAACTTAATTCGATAAATAAGAAGAAAGTTTGTTATGGTCCATGTGTTTGCTGTATTTATCGAACTTTGTTCAGTAAATCCGAAGTCAGTTCAGATGGATCCACAAAATTCGTTATAGTGAGGGTTTATTGTTTTTCAGTATTCTCCAGTGTACAGGAAGGTAGTTTTCTACATATTTGTTCATTTTGGTGAACATTCTAAGTCTATTTTTTTCAGTCTCTTCTCACCCAAAGGACATTTAATATAAAAAAGATGAAATGAAAGTCAGTTTCCTTGAAATAATATTGACAAGCTTTGCTTACCTTTCATAAAATTAATGTTTTTCATAAACTTTATATACTTATACTTTTAAAAAATATAAGAACTTAGGCAAACATATAATAAAATCATCATATAACTGATTTAATGCAAAGAAAAACATAATTTTCTAAAGATAGAGTCTTGATTAATGCTTTTTTTCATGCACGTACAAAATTTTCACATAGTCCCTAACAACCTCTCACGGAATCCTAGGGTTCCGCGGAACCCCATTTAAGAAAGGCTGGTATAAAGTATGCATAGTAGGGAACAAACAACTTTTCCCATTTAATCAGATAAAAAAGAAATCTTTTACTATTAGACACAAACAAAAATAAATTCAGTAAATTTTCATCAAAAAATCTTAAAAACATTAACTTTTTTCAAATAGTTCTTCGGACGATTGAACTCCTTCTTGTGGAAAAAATTACACTGGGGAAACAGGCCTCCCCCTCAAAATCAGACTTGAGGAACACAGAAAAGCCATAATCAAGGGCGAGATAGAAAAATCGACCACTTTCCTCTCTGGGAGGAAGTCCAGATTATTGACAGAGAATGCTGTTGGAAGCAGAGAAAAATCAAAGAAGCAGCTCATATTACCATGTCAACTGAATGCATTAGGCAGACAAGTGTGGAGTTCTACCTGATCTGCAAAACATTAACCCATATCTAATGAATACATATTAACCTGAGGAAATATAGCTCCTAGCATGTCTACCATTGCCCATTCTAGTACAGACCAGATTTAACATTGCTTAACTTCACTGATCATGTGAGACTGGTGACTCAATAACAATAAAAGCTTGATAATAAATAGCTTTCACCATTGACAATAGACTCCTCAACTCCACCCACTCATGTTTATATTTCATATACTCATGAAGTGAAGATGACAATTTTATTACAAGTTCTCTGATCATCATTTATTGTTTTGTTCAGGATTTTTAAGTACAATAACCAGTCTACTCTAATTAAAAATATTTATGACTAAACTCATTTCCCAAAATATTCTGCAAAACAGACAAATATCAACTGCCGTAATTCAAATTACCAACACATTTTACAACCACTGACAAAAACAAACAGATTTTGAAGAAAAAAGATTTTGCAATTGAGCAATAAAGTAGGCGAGTAGTTGATCACGTGACATTTCTACTAGAACCAAAGTTGAGGGACACTCAGCAGAAATTTATTATTCCTTTAAATGAAAAGTAAAGCACTCTTGAAATATTATAAATAAATTTCCATAGTGAATAAATCATTGTAGGCATAGATAACAACAAAATATCAATAGTGGCTTTTGCAATCTGAGTGTCATAGCCACGACGAAATATGAATTATTACTTTCCAAATTTGTTCAGACAATCGAATCTCTTATTCCCATTTTTGATGTTGTCAACACAATGTTTCGGTTAATCCATTCTTCAGCTCTCATCAGGTGATTATTCAAGAAAAGAGGCAAACCTTTTTCTCCTCCTTGCAAAGAAACTGGGCAAACCTTTTTTTTCCTCTGGCAAAGAAAATTGTGGTCATTAATATACCGTTCTGGTGAGGGGGCAGGCTCGGCACAGCAGGAGCAAGGAACGACTTCAGAACGGGGTCACCACAGGAACAGGGAATAACTTCAAAACAGGGTCGCCACAGGAACAGGGAATGACTTCAAAACGGGGTCACTGCAGGAACAGGGAATGACTTCAAAACGGGGTCACAGTCAATACACATCAGTCGCAATGAAAAGTCTAGCACACCTGTTCACGCCTTTTCCCAACGACAATCAGCTGCAAACTCCCTTGCCTCCTCTTTTATGAGCTTAAATAAGTCACAACTCATGCAGCTTCCTGAGCACGCATGTGTTTCTCGGACATTGCAAATGGCGGACACACACGCAAGACACAAACGTGATCTCGAATTCATCACATATAATAACCAGAACAATCCATTTTTCGGCAGTGCTGGGTACACCAACATCATACTACCGCTAACCAAGCACTAAGGCAAACAGGTCTGGTTAGTCAGTCAATAGAAACCATCACGTGACCAACATCTTTTGGCAGCATGCTTCACTCACCTTTAGTTGGGCAGTGATCACTAAAAAGTCTGAATTTTCAAAAAACAAGTGGACAAATTAGTGATCAATTTAGCATAGACTTACATTGCACATTGAACCGCCCACTAAAAAACCTATTTAGAGTGGGAATTTTCAAAAACAAAACAAAACAGTTTTTCTAGACATAATAAGGAGTAAATTTTTAAAATTTCAGCCCTCTAGTTCCATTGGTGTGGCCTGTATACATAGCCAGCCAGGCAGACCAACTTGAAAACTGAAAGAAACCTTTGGTGACAGTTTTGGTTAATGGTTTCTAATTGTACACAAGGATGTTTCCCAACAACATATGGTGTATAAATACGTGTTAGCGTGATATGCATCCGGCTGACAAGCCGATATATGCAGCTTCCATCAACTTCAAGTTGGAATGTTAATGACTCTTCACAAAGTTATAGACAATATGAATTACAGGTCCGGTTAGTCACTCAATAGAAACTGTCATGTGAACAGTGTCTTTTGGCAGCATGCTATGTTGGGGGTGATCAATTAAAAAATTGGAAAAAGGGGTGATCAATGAATAAATTACATCTCTCGCCTTTTGTTGGGCAGTGATCACTAAAAAAAGTCTGAATTTTCAAAAAACATGTGTGAAAGCTTTGCTGGACACAAACTAAGGGACAAATTTAGCATAAACATACATTGTAAATTGACCCCCCCACCACACTAAAAATCTATTTTGTGGTGGAATTTAAAAAAAAAAAAAAATGTTTTTCCTAGACATAATGAGTAAATGTTTAAATTTTCAGCCCTCTAGCTACATTGGTGCAGCCTTTATGCGCAACACATAGACATAGATAGCCAGCCAGTCAGCCAGTCAGCCAGACCAACTTAAAAACTTATTGACATTTTCTAATTGACAATGCTTCATCTAAGAAATTCAAAGACTATTATAAATATAGACATTTACAAAGCTTAGCTTAATCTAATATACAGCCACAATAGTACCACACCAAATGATGAATGAACTCACAACCAACGGCTTGCAAAACTGACTTACAAATCTGAAGTGTTACAAAAAACAAAACAAAAAAAACATATGTATATGTATGCATGTGTTTTGATTTTGCAGCTGATATTTTCAAGGGTTTTTTTAATAATGAGATGTTCTATAACATTTGTCAATCTGAAAAAAAAAGGCAGGGTCAGCATGTGATTGTCTGAATTCTATGGGTGTGGTATAGCAACAGCATTAGCAGTAGATAGCACGAGTTCAACCATGAAAGTGAGCCGTGTAACTTGCTGTGGAAGGATCATGATGAAATAATCCAGGTGGCAACATCTCATATTTTAGGCGGCAAAAAGTGAATGGAAAAAAGAATCACTGTTATCCATTATTCTTTGTCCAAGACAACTCATCTTACACCTGACCTCCACATTGGATAAAGAATAACGGCCAACCAGTACAAGTTATACTAGAATTCCAAGGGAAATTATGAATCACTGCCACCCAT
>VCCN01005798.1:3839431-3849962 GCA_006491835.1 Architeuthis dux
AATTCTTCGATCTTTCAGGGCAAATTAATTTATTTTCACACTCACCAAGTTTCAATGCATTTAAAAACATGATCAGATAAAGCATTTGCTGAACAGTCTGCACTAACAACGTTAAAACCAATAAATTGCTCTTTAACACAGTTTTATAAAACATAGTTGACAGTTGAGAATAATTAGATATATCTGACGTTTCATCTATAAGAATAGCAACAAATTTAGCCTGATTAAGTTCATTTTCTATTTCATTCAACATTACCGTTTGAATTGCATCGATCAAGTAATTTTGAATTCTGTTTGAGAGACCCGAGAAAACAGAAGCTGTATCTAGATGGCCTGTCAATTTTTCATCATATTTACTGATTAAATATAAAAGTTCTTTACAATTGCAGTGATTATTCGATGCATCAGATTCAAAATGACCACAGGATGATAGTTCTTGGTGGTCTAAAAAATAACTGCATCGATCAATCTTCACAGAATAGCTCTGTTTTGTTTAACTTCTTCATTATGCTGCTGTATGCTCTGTCTTTTAACCGCATCTAATTGTAAGTCTATGCAAACATTTCCGAATGTTTTAAGATTGATCATGAATTTTATGTGTCTTTGAGATTGTTCATGTTTTAGCATGGCCATTAGTAGATTATTTAAATCATCATAACCTTTATCATTCCAAACAGTTTTGTCTAAATTAAATAGCAAACATGGCCAGCAAAATAACTTTTTTAACTTTCCTGTTAACCACTTTTTTCTTTTATATAAATTAGTTTGAAAATATCTAACACATTTCTTGTTGGAACTTCGTAAATTAGATAATTTCAGCATTGGTCTGCCATGATTTATAATTGATTTTCTTCCTTCAAAGTCTCCTTTTGAAAAACTATTTTTCAAATGTTCTTCTATAATACACATTTCAATCGGTTGGGCTGATATTTTGAAAGATATTTACAAAATGATTAAAAATAGGAATGAAAAAGAGCACAGTATGTTCATGTCCATGTGATGACAAAGAAAAGAGCGGAGAAAAAATACAACTGATCTTTTCTTTGACCGGCAGATGAGACAAGGTAATGTACTTTTAGAATTGCATGTCTCTTGCCGATATTTAATGGAACAGAAATGGCAACACTACACAGGTTTTTCTTAGTATTTTCATTGGTTAAGAGGAAGTGCTAAGCTAAACAAGTTATTTTGCTGCATCAAAGATGTGAGAAAAATGTTGCTTTATCGCATAGAAAGATTTATTTTTCCTTAGTTCTCTCAAACAAATTAATTAATGCAATTTTCAATGATTATTGACTACTTGTAAATTTAATTACTTACATAAATTACCTTTTTGTGGACACATCCACAGACATTTGAGAAAAAACGATATGTGTCAATAACAGCAGCCGATTTATGAAGATTCAAGGAAGATAATTGATTTGTATTAAGCAGTAGGTCCGGTCATGCTATTTCTAAGTTGCATGACTCTTGACGATATTTAAATTAATAGATGTTTTTAATGTTTTAAAATTCTTTATTATGATTTGGCTAATAATGATTTTTGTTTTAATAATCAAGAAATTTCAATTTTAAAGATATTCAAAAGACATTTTTTAAAAGTTTGTGGACAACATTTTGGATTTATGACAAATCAATGACCATGCAGTGCATGCTCTGAATGCACACCACTGATATACACACACATGCATAAACACATACATCTGTAGATCCATATACATGTGGTTTTCTTTCGTGTATCTATTTTTGTATCATTCTTATTTGAAAATTAGAATCAGTTCTGCTCCATATGTGATGTGTTATTTCCTGTTTCCCCCTCCCTCTTAGTAGATGGAAACCAATGATGACACATCATCCTGTCCAACAAAACTTTATTGACGTAGCTGGCTGATGAAATGCTCTTGTTGAATTAGGACATACATATATAAATACATGCATACATACACACATACATTTCATTTTTCTTCTTTCTTTCTTTCTTTCTTTCTTTCTTTCTTTTTTTCTCTCTTACTTCTCTCTTTCTTTCTTTCTTTCTTTCTTTCTTTCTAACACATCAGTTGTAACATCTGTTTCTGGCCTCTCTACAACTTTCCCTAAACGGAATACCTATAGAATAGGTAACGTGTCTCTTAATCAGCTGACAATTCAGAATATGACGTGTAACCTCCTCAAATAATATTGACTTTGTGGCTTATTTAAAGTCAGTGGTTATTTGATGTAGTAGGCCATAACAGAGGCATGGCCAGGTAGGCTGGTTGGCATGGGCCTATGATTTTGAGGGGGCCTACTCCGCCCTGGTAGAGCCAAATACTATTGTATTTACTGCTTCTTATTTACTTCTGCCAACAAAGTTGGAGAGGTATATGTATTTTGTCATGTTTTTTTTTAAACTTAGAATTAGAGCCCTCTAGCTCCATTGTTGCAGCCTGTACACGTGATACATACATACATAGCCAGACAGCCAGCCAGCCAGACCAACTTAAAAACTGAAGAAACCTATGTTGATGGTTTCTAATAATAAATGCTTATTTAATTTTTTTAAATAGCCGGGTTTCAGACATGACCGTGTTTGAGACGTCTGAGTTTGAGATGCTCAACCTGTACTACTTTATTTTCGCACCTCATACTGCAATGACTGTGGTCCCGAATTACCAACCCTTATCCCTAATCCTATCCATAACATGGTGCAACAGGAATGTCTGCAATGTTTTGACCATTTATTGTTGCACATTTTTCAATGCTATTTAATTTATGCCTTAAATTGTATTAAAGTAATAATTACTGGTTGAGGGTGTCTTACCCCTCTGCAGGGGATGCAGTCAGCGTTTTCTAGGCCCCAGCTGACAGGGCCATATTGTTATGATATGTGTTTCCGGACACCTGGGCGGAAATGTAAGTGAACCCAGTCACCTCAGGAAATAGGTATATTGTCTAAATATTGTCAGTGTTGAAAACAGGAAATGGTAACCGGTGATTCACACCATGATTCACACCGTGATTCACACCGTGATTCACACCGTGATTCACACCACATAGTCCTTAGAGAAACTATAAAGCAGACCAAGAACAGCGAACAGAGCGGACAGAAATCTCGAGACTAAAAGAAGAGACAGACATCAGCGGAGGCACAAGACCGCTGTCCCTGTTGGGGACAGCCTGGCGGTTCTCCTTATCATCTCTCTCCCACTCTTCACTCTCCGGCCGACAAAGATGTATGTTGTGTAATAAAAATACATCCAGATATTTTTACAAGCAAGTCTTCGAGTTTCCTTTCTATCCAAGTCCAGGACACCCCACTATACAACAATATGACTTTTGTAGATTTATTCCAGTATAAATGTTGTTTTGGACAAGCCGTGGGGAAATTAGGGTCTGGTGGGAATAGATTTTAGTAAAATAAAATGAAGGAGGTGTGGAGTGGTGTGACAGTTACCAGCATTGAAAATGGAATCGGCGGATCAAGTTCAAGTTTCGGCCGAGGTTGTTTACGTTCATTTTGCACTAAAGCCCTTGGGAAAAGCATGAATTCACTTCTCCCCCCTCCAGCTATGGGTAAATAGCCTAGTAGATAGAGCCCTTCAGCCCTGTAAGGCAGTCCATCTAAGAGAAGGTTACTCAGACAGAAAGAAACGTACAGCTTGACATTCACCATGGCTGGTCCCAAGCCCGTGTAAAGGAGGAGGTTTGGGCATTGTAAGTAGTTCCCTTACGCTGGCTATGGCTTTAGCTGTCCTTGCTTAGGCTCAACATATCACATTACTTCTTACTCAGCCTGTTTGCGATATGTCAGATAGATTTAGAAGTGTCAAGCACCTGAAGTGGCATCACTCACTTCACCCTGCGCTATTTTACCCATAGCTGGGGGGAGGGCCGGCTTATAATATAAATTTAAAGTTAAGTAAGCTTAAGCCTAGGGGCCTGTAGCTAACAGATGCCTGGAAAAATACTGGGATATTCATATTTTTCTTAATTTTATTTTTGACAGGACCATAGATGGATTAGCCTATATGCAAACTATGCTATGGCGTAGGGCCGAAGACATTGAAGGGGCCCCAAAATAAATAGCAATTTAGAAATTTATCACTACTACAGTATTTCAGGCCAAAGGAATTTTTGCGCCCCTTCACACTTGCGCCCAGGGGCAACTGCCCTCCTTCGCACCCCTCTTGCTACACCACTGAGCCTAGGGGCCCATAGCTAACAGTGGCCGGGAAAAACTCTGGGATATCAATATTTTTCTTAATTTTATTTTTGACAGGACCATAGCTGGATTAGCCTATACGCAAACTACGCTATGGCAAATGGCCCAAAATAAATAGCAATTTAGAAATTTATCACTACTACTATAGGGAAGATGAATTAAACAATAAAACTGTCAAAATAAGAACGTTCCCTGATGTGAAGTCTGAGCACTCACTATAATTGTTAAGATATTGTTAATATCTTAAAACTTAATAAAAATATCCTAACAAATATCTCTGAATATATTACATAAAAATTCACTTTATTCACACAATTGACAGATCGCATTACTTACTTAAATTATACATGAAACAGGAGGGGGAGTAGGATGGTTCAAGATGGGGGGCCCAATATTGCTAATAGCCTAGGGGCCCTGGTATAGGTTAATTTGGCCCTGGCTGGGGAGAGAGATGGATTCTCAAAGGCATTAGTGTGAAGTTTGAAGACTGAGTTTGAACTCGGCCCACCGAGTCCATTCTTGTTATCTGCTCGGCCACCCCACACCTCCAAACAAAATTAAAGATAAAACAAAAAATTGGAGGGAAAAATATTATAACACTTTTATCATTTTATTAGTAAGGTAATCAAAATAAATAAATATTTCAATAGTTTTATAATCATCATGGTAATAAATATGACTTTTACTGTCTCGGCACTTCTTTTATAAAGTTCATGTGGTGCAAAACATTTGAGTAGATTCTTTTAGATCAAGTAGCTGCTTTATAGCAACGGTTAACAAGCTAGACCATTCACTAGTATAAGGAGTTCAATCCTCACAAGGTCAGGGTCCATCTCTATAATCCTATCTGTTTTGCTGGCTTCTCTACTCTCACGTTTGTATTTTACGCATGAATATAATGTGGTTCTCTATGTTGACAGTATGAAATCAAATGATGGATAATTTTATATCCAACAGAATATGATAATTATAAAGACATTTATTAGTTGAGAACCTAAGTTTGCCCAGCGCCGGTGTGAACGACTGCTAAACGAGCGGCCTAAAACATAAATGTGAATACAGAAACGAGCTCTGTACGGGGATCGAACCCACGTATCTATAAAGAAGAGAAAGAAAACAAAGGAATTGTATTTTAAAAACATTATATCTACTTTTTTTCTTCTAATTAATCAAGAATTCTGCATGATTTCAAGAGTCTGATTGGTTAACAGGTGTGCAGATTAAGCCGTAATTTTGTGCTGTTTGAAAATCAACAATGGACAGGCTTCATTAAAAACAACGCAATGTCTTCTATTTGATGTTGATCTCTTCAAATGTCCAGGAATATTTCAACTCCTTAAAAATGAAAAGAAATTGATAGCTTCCTTGTGAACGACGGATATAGCCGTCACGACACGATAAACACCTTGTTTACTTTCATCCCGCATGTTGGATAAGTCGATTTGTGCCAAATATGTGTTTCTAACATTAGTTGTAACGGCCAATTACATAATTGTTTAAATATTTATATTATAGCTTAGTTTTAGCTTTTACTTTATTTGAGTTTGCATATTTGCACGCCCTGTTTTTGTATTTATATGTTACATGCCTGTTGAGCAACTGAGTAGTTGAGTTGATCGATGAAGAAGCTAGCGTATCAAAGTGGACATATTTTAAGTTAAAGTTGAGCATATATATATATACAGAATATAAAGAATACTAGTCAACAAAATACGGTAATGAATATAAGCGTTTATATTTTATTTATATTGATGATAAACATATCAATTATATCATTTGAGTAGCTTGTTAAACGAGACACGTTCAGTTTTCTCGTTATAGTGATCTTGCTAAACTTTCAGTTTTCTCGTTGCAGTGATCTTGATATAAGCTGTCAGTTCGTGTTAACATTGTTTTGATTGATATTTACATTCATATAACTTTACATCTAACCTTATTTTTATTAACTCTTAACTTGGGGTTGTTTTGATTCATCTTTACTCACTTTTTTAGACCCTGTACCAAAAATAAACCCTTTCTCTTAAACAGTGCCCAAAATTGGACAGTTGCTGTTTTGAGAAAATGGTATTTTATGTTAAAAATGCCATTTTTACTGAAATTATAATCAACTGTTGGATTTGTGAGAAATTGAGTGAGAATCGTGGGGTGCAATTTCCAAATGCAGACAACTTGTCCAAAACTTTGTAAAGTGTGAAGATGGCAGCTATTGGTGACAACAGCTTGCTAACCTAACTGTTCAGACATTTGAACAGATGCAAAGTGATGTTTCCTTCAAATTGTTCTTTTAAACTGTAGTTGCAAAATTAAAACAACAACACACATTAGTGGAAGAGCCCTCTATACCAAGAAAGCAAAACAAACCAAATTATTTGACGATAGGACTCATTAATGTCTGTGAAGGTGCTTCGGCTTGCCACCCTGCAAGTGTTGAAGATCACTGCAAAAAAAATCTACTTTGAAGCTATAGATACAATGGTTCGTTTGATTTGGTAAGATTTGACCAACCAAGTTTCAAAACCTTTGCAATGTTGGAAAATCTTCTTCTCAATGCCATTCACAGCAAGCAATAAAATGATCAGCTACAAGAGATCTATGGAAGCGATATCAATGTTAATGTCTTGGAAACAGAATTTGAGATTTTGAAAACAATATTTCAAGGTGTCAAGATGAGTCTATGAGCAGTTGAAAAAGCTACAAAAAGAAGAAAAGTTACTCATCAAAAACACCATTCTGCTATGAAAACTGCTACTCGTCAATCCTGCCAGGACTACTTCACCGGAATGATCATTTTCACTGGCACGTTGGATTAAGACATGGTTACAATCGAGTATGTCACAGAAGAGGTTCAATTCTCTGTCTATATTGAGGAATTAATGGACGATCTCGACCTTTTAAAAATTGGAAATAATTTTGTTGCACTTCACAAGAACAGGTTCTCCACATTTGGTAAATTTAATGAATTGGACTTTCAAATCTGATGACCAAAGTTTATATTGTAGTTTTATTAATCACTGCTACCCACAACAGACCGGTTTACACACACCCGTCAATGAATAAGGAAAATGTTTTTTCTATTTTTTAGAAAATTCCCCTACTAAAAAGGTTTTTGAATATGATGCAATTCATCATGTTCAAAATACCTCCGATTTCTGATATAAATGACAGATATTAACAGATTAAAAATGCAAACAGAAGATGTACTCACTGATCCTTTATTCGTAAAATGACTGCGGTCAACAATTCACACACATGTCTTCTCGAGCACCCTGATCTACTAATGACAATAACAATATAGTTGCTCTTTCATCAGAACGTAAAACAGCGTCACCTTACCGGAAGTGGATAAGTGCTCTTGTGCCTAAGGGAAATAACTCAAGATACTTACTTAACAGCACTTCCCCTCTTTTCTTTTTTACTGGGGTGTGCATATAATTTTTTTAATAATAAAAATGTTTTGTTTTGTTTTTGTCCCACTAAATATATAAAAAAATTAAACATCATATTTTTCAACAGAGTAATTTCTTCTTGATCCAGGAATTGGTCACAAACACATTGTCTGTCCATCTGTTGACAGCATGGTTCCTAGTCTCACAGATCATTACTACTGTAGTGAATTTGATCCTCACTGTGTACCTTACAATTGTTCCCTTGTACCAAACTAAGTTAAGCTTAATAAATACCTATAAACTTCAGTCACATGTCCAAGATTTGCCAAATACAGTAAACTCTCGTTACAACGAGAGTTTACTGTATTTGGCAAATCTTGGTTCCTAGTCTCACAGATCATTACTACTGTAGTGAATTTGATCCTCACTGTGTACCTTACAATTGTTCCCTTGTACCAAACTAAGTTAAGCTTAATAAATACCTATAAACTTCAGTCACATGTCCAAGATTTGCCAAATACAGTAAACTCTCGTTGAGACTTGTTCTAACGGCTCTATTTAATGACACACGCATTCTAACAGTACGTTTGTTTTTATGTTCTCGCAAGACTATTGTCAAAGATTATACTTTTTCCTGAGCAAATTAATAATTTGCTTGCCGTATTTTTTATTTGCATGGCAGATTTTTTAATTTGCATGCTGTATTTTAAAATCCTCCTGTTATAACAGCAAATTCTTTATAACAGCACTCCCCGAGGGTGCTGTAATGGCAGTCTACTGTATCACGTTTTTTCTACAATATGAAACGTTTTCCAATTATCTTATCAGGGAAAAGCTGGTAGATATTTAGTAAGCTTAGCTTATTCTGGCATATACCCATTATGTGGTGGTGGGGGTACCCATTGAGGATCAAGTGAATAGTCTACAAGACTAGAGTGCTACTCGTGCTCTACAGTAGGTATCCCCGGGGAAAGTCAGTTAGATAATCTGTAACAGATACATAATCCCATATATGTACTTTACATTCACACACACTCCGGTGATTTGAGATAAATCACTTGACATATGTATTTTCCTCGGAACACCCAGGTTTTAAATTTCCCTAAAACCAAATAATCTGTTCCAAGTACACTCTCAGATAACCAACTTACAATACATGAAAATATACCGCTTGAACAGTAATATGAAACACATTGTAGACCACATATCTAGCAAAACCTTGTATCTTGTTCACCTCAGACCTTGACAAGAACCACTCTGAAAAGACAAAATTTCGACCAGTCTCACACCGTCCACTTACCTCTTCCTATAAGAAGACAAACTTATTTTATTCTTCGTCCATCTTAGTTCTGTCGCCTGTAAAACTAAGATCGGTCCAAATTTTGATTACGTACGTAACATTTTTCTTAACATCTTCAACAAACTAAGGACACTTTCTAAGTAGCAAACCGAACTTTACAAGCATTTCTTCTTCTTCTCATAGATGGGATCTACCTTATTGTTATCATGCATATCTTTAATAAATACACCTTTGTTATCTTACAATGTATTTGCATGCAACATGTGCATCCTCTCCATGCATTATTACTTTTACTGCAGGCACAAACAGAAAGAAAGGAACATAGAATTTTCTTCAGCGGACATCGCTAACCTTACTCTATTAGCAGTACCCTAGCTTAATACGTCAGTCTGACCCCTAGTACTAATACTATTACTACCGCTGCTACTACGGCTATTAGCTTACTGCTATGATCCTTTGTTATTGTTTATACCATTTTCCATTCATCCAGAGTCAGATGCATTAATATTACTACTTTTTTATTAAATTTGACTAGTTTTTACCTTCATCCTAATTTTAGTTGTTTTTATACAACTTATTAATTCAGGCCAGTCTTTCTATGGCAACAAATAACAGCACAATCAGAAATAAAGAGTAAGCTTTCAATGAGAACTGAACTCACACCCTCATTGCCAGAGGGAGACTAGTTTACGCCTAGCTGCTTTTACCAATCAGCCACAAAGACTTCATGGATTAGCAGAAGCTGATTTATACTTATAAACTCACTCCCTACAACCGACTCTCTGTACCATATTTATGTTGTTTTACATATGAGACCTAGTAGTCTTTTTTTATAAATCATTCTTTATTATTATTGGATGAAGTATTGTAACATACCACTTTTTATTAAATTTGACTATTTTTTTACCTTCATCCTAATTTTAGTTGTTTTTATACTGTTTTTATACTGTTTCATTAGTTCAAATTACAGATGTTGTAGTTGACTCTAAACTATGCAATGCAAAGGATTTTAACTTTTAAACCTATCACATACTCAGACACATCCTCTGGCTGGCTGGCTGACTGGCTGGCTGGCTGGCTATGTATATGTCACGTGTACAGGACATACCAATGAAGCTAGGGAGATGAAAATTTAAACATTTATTCCTTATTATGTCTAGAGTAAACATTTTTTTTTTTTAAATTACCCGCCCAAAATAAGTTTTTAGTGGGGGTTCAATTTACAATGTAAGTTCATGCTAAATTGGTCCCTTAGTTTGTTCACACTTGTTTTTTGAAAATTCAGACAGAAGTAATTTATTCATTGATCATCCTTTTTTCAGTTGATCATCCCCAACATGGCATGCTGTCAAAAGCTGTTGGTTACTTGGATAGTTTCTATTGACCTGTTATTACTTTGTGATCAATAATATCAATAAGACATCAAACCCTTACCTAAGAATTTGAGCTGAAGTGTTACACACTCTTGTCTATTATCAACTAGGGTTATAATTTTAGCTATTTCTGTGCTTAATGTGGAATTTTTATGGCTATTATAAAGCAAAAAAAATTTCTCCACTTGCTAGCAAGGATTTTATCTATATAAATAAATAAGGATCAAGATTGGATCAGGCACCTTGAAAATTGTCAAATCGAAAAGGGACA
>VCCN01005798.1:3850585-3862336 GCA_006491835.1 Architeuthis dux
ATATAAATTCCAAAGAGTCACATTGAACAAAACTAATTTATAGAAATAACATTGATGATCTGACAAGGTTTGAACCCATGTCAAAGCAATTTGCAATCAGATACACTAACCATTACCCTAAGATGACAGTTACTGAATGACTGTAAAATTAAAACTCTAATCGCTATAAAAGCCAAAACCTAGATTTACAAAGAATAGTAAAATTCAAAGCACAAAAAATACCTTTTATTTTTCTGGGAGAAAATTTGTTAGTTTAAAAAAAACAAAATTATTTTTCCATTTTTTATCGAATGTAAGTAACTTCGAAAATTTCAGAGACAGCTTCCAAAGACTAGCAACACCAGTTCAGTATGGCCCATTTCTTCGATGTCAACATGTGGAATTTGTTTATCATGGTAACACTGCTGACATTTCAGTGATGTCAGCGATGTTGAGGCAAAATGTGTCCCTTTTCGATTTGACAATTTTCAAGGTGCCTGATCCAAACTTGATCCATAATTATATATAATGTATACACATGTTTTTATGCAACCGCATTTTAACTTTAGGGATGAAATCTGGCAATTTATTGATGCTTTCCCTGTGTATTTAGATATTCTCTATAGGTTGTATATAGTATATACTTTTGGTGCACAAGTTATCTCGTCTTAATTCAAGGGGGTACTTTTTTTAGGCAAAAAATTGAGTAGAAGAAAGAAAAAAAAAATATTTTAACGATTCCTATACTCATGTAAGTACAACTGGAAGTAAAAGCTTGAGTATAATTTTCACATCATACCATATAAGTTTTGAGAAAATTTATTCAGTCAATGTATTTTATTACTTGTTAAAAAAGAATAAATCATTAGAATCAATTTACATCATGATTGTATTGATTTTTCTTTTGAGTTTTTTTAAATACAAACAACATCATATAACATGACTCAAAAATAAAACAAAGACATAATTATAAATCCATTAGTACTGGATCCAAGGCTCAGAACTATATCTTTGCAATATTTCATGACCCACTTCTTCTTTGTCTCATCCAGGGGTGTACTTAATGATTTCCGACAAAGTGGGTGTACAGGCCAAATAAGGGAAGAAATCAGTGGTGCTAAGTATGGTTTGTTATTTATAGCTAAAACTGTCTTTTAACTAAAATCGATTGAATTTGATATATTCTAGATGTTGATCAACATGGATCAGATGAAGGACTAGAGTGAAGGATATTATACAAATAATTAAGCAACAAAAATGGAGATTGGCTGGATACTTAGCAAGAAGAAATGACTACAGATGGAGCAAAAGGTTAACCCAGAGATCGGCAATCTGTTTGCCTCTGTGGGCTGGATTACGTATAATGCCATAAAAAAGTTTGGGTTAAGATTCAGGGCACTATTGTATGGTTAAGATCAAAGTGTAGTATCTGTTCTTTTTACCTCAACGTCCTCAATAGTCTTAACTTCCCGTTTTCAATTTTATATGTTATTAAGATTTTAATTTTTTCTTCTCAAATTTCAAGTTAATTTGAAAAATGTTTTTTCTAATTTTTTTCATGAATTTTAATTTAATTTGTAAAAGATTTTTTCAAACTGACAAAAACAAAAGTTTTTAGAAATTTTATTTATTGCTTTTATAATGTCAAAATTTTACTATTAATTAAAAACACTCGGAGAAACACATCGAACAACACATGGTTCAGTGACGGCAATAAATAAAATTCATAACAATTTTTGTTTTTGTCAATTTTATGCTATGTCACTTGGTTCAGTGAAATGAAAGTAATATTCATCAAATTACATCACAAAAGTTCAGATAGTGGGTCTTTTTCATTAGTATCTACCAACAGCTAACATCCATAATTTTAAAGTATGGAAGCCCGAAAAGAAAGAAAAAGATTACGTTGCATATTCTTTTTCTCAACTAGAAATTCAATTCTTGTTGTTACAAAACTCCATATGGAAATTATCCATTTAAATACATCTAGTTATATTTTACCTCAAATCAATGAATAATGCATGCTAGAAAATTATTTGTAGTTAATCAAAGAACTTAATTTACTTGCAATTTATTTCAATCAAGGCATCATTTGAATGTATTAAAAAGACACAAAGAATCTTTAAAACATAAAATGGTGCATTGAATGGTGGTAAAGTAAGTATAATAAAAAAGAAAAGTGCCTAATTTTAAAACAAACAGTTGATGAATCAATGTTAAAAGATGCTGTTTGTTGCTTGAAAGCTTTGAGTGTCAGACTTGTTGATGCCAAGAGCAAGACATTGTCCAGATGGGAATCAGTCAATCTTTGGGTTCTTAGTGTGCTTCAGTTTTGAAAATAACTGCTCACATTGATAAGTACAGCCAAACAATGATACCAATTTTTTTGCATAGTACACTTAAGTTAGGATAGTTCCCACTATATTGAATATAGTTTCTATAAAACTGAAGCACTGACACATTTTCAGAATGAAATTTCGAGTCATCACGCTGCATCTCAACAATTCCATTTGAAAGTTTTCTGATGCAGTGTCCAGTTCCAGAGCAAATGGAGTCACAAACAGCTTGAACTCATTTTCATGCAAGTGAAAATCAGCTGACTCTCTTCTCAATTCTTGGATATTAGGTGATATTACGAGACCTGCCATTGAAGAAATTTTAACAAGTTTACAGGGCAAGCAAGGAAAAATGAAGTTGATCGACTGAAGACTAATTTCGGAAAAGAAACATCATTTTTTGCCAAGAAAAGTAGTGAAACTGAAGGAAATACTCATGTCAGCTACAAAGTCTCAAAAGGGAAGTCTGCAACAAATTGCAATTTTTTTCAATTGCACTTGATGATAGCCAGACTTGGGAGTCACTTATCAAATTGCAGTGTTTGTGCGAGGAGTGACTTCAACATTTCAAATTTATGAAGAGTTTGATCAGTTAATTCCCATAAAGGATACAGCTACTGGAGTAGATTTCTTTAAGCTTTTTTGAAAATGATGTAAGAAATAAAGCTTGATATGTCAAAACAATTGGCATCACAACTGATGGGGCACTGGTAATGGTGGGACTGAAAAAAGGCATTATTGCATTGCTATAAGGAAAAATGGAAAACTTAGAAATAGCACAAAAAATGGTTAAAATTCATTGCATTATCCATCAGGAGGTATTATATGCCAAGTCTTTAAAATTAAAGCATGTTATTGACATCGTTGTGAAGGCTGTGAATCTGATCCCTTCTCACGGATTGAATCACTGCCAGTTTCAGCAGTTTTTGTTGGATACAGAGGCAGAATATGGAGACCTGGTTGATTTCTGCAATGTATGCTGACGTAGCCGAGGGTCAATGCTGGAAAGGGTATTTGCATTGGATGAAGAGGTGGCAATATTCCTTGAAAGCAAAGATAAAGATACTTCACATTTTCGTCATCCTGATTGGCTTGCAACCTTGGGATTTCTTGTGGATATTACATCTCATTTGATTATGCAACTTCAAGTAAAAAATGTATGGTCATATCGTAGCCTTTGAAAGATAGCGGCAATTGTGGGAATGCCAGCTTCAAAATGGAAATTTTACACATTTTCCCACTTTTCAAAAATGTAAAGAACAAGTTCCAGACATACTCGTTAAATTAGGTCAAAATTTCTTGTTGGTGGAACATTTTGATTTGGAACTAAATGGAACCTGGCGCAAGTGTAACATGATCCATCAGAGGTTTTTTTCTGAGTTGTTGGACATAACTGTTAAATTAGGTCAAAATCTCTCATTGGTGGAACATTTTGACTTGGAACAAAATGGAAGCTGGTGCCACTGTAACATGATTCATCAATGTAGTTGTGTGAAATGCTCAGAATAAAGAAAAATCATTCTCTGTCCAAATACCAATATTTGCTTGTGGGCCAGTCAACATCCCTTTGCGGGCCAGATCTGGCCCGCGGTCCAATGGTTGCCGACCCTAGGGTTAACCGATTGTTGCCCATGCGACAGTAAACAAAGTAGGAAAAGACCAGACACAAGATGGAGAGATGAGATAGAAAGGTTTGCCGGTAAGACATGGCAGAGGTCAGCGCAGTCATTTGGCAACAGCCTTTGTCCAGCAGTGGACTTATAATGGCTGATCATGATGATGATATATACTCATTTAAAGCCTATTGATAAAATAGAATAACTATATACTAAGATTCCAGAACAAAATTGATAAAAATTGAACATTTACTTTTATTAAACTTACCAGATTTAATCAGCTATCGTAAATTTCTATCAGCTAAATTAGGAAAAAATCAGCCAGATCTAGCTGAAAAATCGCTAATTTGGCAACACTGAAAGAAATTTGCTGACAGAAAGAGTATAGAGTGGCAAAGTCTAACGTCATCAGCCGACTTCCAGGTCCAAACTTCTGCTACTGTTTTTCAATAGGGAAAATTTTGCTTTTTCGTTGTTTTTTTTTCCGACTACAATTTCACACAGCTTGTCAGTATAGGACAACCAGTTTTTACTGAATAAGATTTATAGGACAGCCAGTTTATACTGAATAAGATTTTGATAACTTTTAGTCATTTTATTGATTTTTCATTCATTTTTTTCCCTCCGGAAGTTCTAGCAGATGAGCATTAATGCCAATGGACTGTTGACAACAATTCTCCTGAGTGAAATATTCTTTCTGGTGTATGCAACATAGTGAGTATATAAAGTAAGGTGACTTAGCACATGGTAAATGATCTTGCATAAAGGCGAAAGTTGTATGTTTGCTGGGGTGGAACATATTATGTAAATGCAAGAAAACTTGTTTCCTGAGACTTGGAGGTATGTAAGAAAGTGGATGTCTGTTTGTGATATCACACAATATTGCCTGTGTGCCAAATGGTGTAGGTATGTCAGAAATCTTTGAAGAGGTGTTTTCTAACTTGCTGTATTGTACGATCAGTATGTTGCTCCTTGATTATTGAATCGTAACTTAGAATAGATGTACTAATGTTGGAAGTTGAGGCACATGTCAAAGCATCTGAGACAATATTATCTTTGCCAGACACGTGCTGAATATCAGTTGTGAATTGTGAGATGTAATCAAAGTGTGTTATCAAACTGGGGGTCACTTTGAACTTGTTCCCTCCCTCAAATCGTGGATTACATTTAAACAATTATTTCAAAAAAACTTTCTGTGAGCAAACAAGGCTCAAATTTTTTCAAAAATGTGTCTCATTTTCAAATCTTCTGTTAACATTTGTTGGCAAGAAACCAGTCATCTCAGATATCTCATCAATGGCCCCAGATGATCTTCTTTGATTGTGTGGCAAACTTTTCAAGACTTTTGTCATTTTGGCCTGTTGAAGCCAATTGTGGTTGGTTTTCATGACATATTTCACTAGATTTGAAACGCAAATACCACTCATATTATACCTAAAACTTCTTGAAGCATTACAACAGTTTCAGCTGCAGTTTTCTCCAAAAGAAAACAAAACTTCAAGCACACTCTCTGTTCTTCTTTTTTATGCTAATAATTTTGTTCATGGACCAAATCACCAACACCAGAAAGGAAACAAATCAGTCTGTCCAGAAACACGCCACGTGGCAGACTGGCTCAGAATAGCGTCAAATCGTGACACCTAGCGGTGCAATGTGCAACTACGTCCAGTTCACATGCCATATCCGAATTCCACTTTTTCTTGTACACCCTCGTATATTAGTCTCTGTGTGAATGTAATGCAAGGTGAGGGTTTGTGATCAATAAAAACAGCAAATATCCTACCTCCAAAGAGATGTCTGAAATGTTTTATCACTATGTAGATATGGCTAGCAATTCACATGAAAATTTGATGTATTGTGTTTGCATTGAAGTAAAGCTTTGCTAAAAAAAAGAGATAGGAATGATCTCTTATATTTTTTGGTGTATTATGGCCCTTACCGCATGTCACAAAGTGTCTTTCATGAGATAAATTTCACTGTCTTGGGGTTGTCATTTATGTAACTGAGCTTGGTGTAATTCACAAAGGTTAGTTTAACTTGATCAAATGCTTTAACAGTATTGGCTGTAAAATTTTGTTTGTTGCGGGTTTTAAATAATTCAGTAAGTGGCAATAAGATAGAAGAACAGTTAGGCATAAAGCATTTATAATAGTTGATAAGTCCTATAAATTTTATGAGTTGACGCAAAAAGATAAGTTTTTTTTCAACAGCTTCTGCCTTAGATGCTAATGGAGTGATTCCTTCCTGATAAATAACATGACCTAAAAATTGCAATTTGGAAATGCCGAAAATGCATTTGCCTCTGAAAAACTTGTCTCAGGTGCGACTTATGCTCTTGTAAATCTAGCAACAAGGACATTGTGAATATATGCATAAACTACAAAAGATTTCATCAATCAGTTGCTGAAATATTTGTGCTGCATTATGCAGACCAAATGTAATGGCATTCTGGTGAATTCGCACAAGCCCAAAGGGGTAGTAACTGAAGTCTTTTTTATGTCTTCTTCAGAGAGTGGCACTTGATGGTAAGCTCTGATTAAACCTAACTTTGAAAAGATGATTGTGCCTTGCGAGGTCATAGTAAAATTGATTGATTGATTGCTTGGTTTTATGGCATATCAACCCTTGATGGATTATTTAATGCCAAAATATTTTTTGTGTTAAATTAAATAGAGTCTTATGACTTCAGTGAAAGAACAGGCGACCCCTGTTTGATGTAGTCGGCGTATTCTAGGCCCCAACCAACAGGGCCATAATAATCCAGAGTTGTAACATGTACATACATTCTTCCTTAGTGATTTTATACTTTGGAAGACTGAGTTGTCACTGTGTGGAATGTACCAGTTGACCAGTTGTTTTAATGTTGTGGTGTTTGATAGTGTCCGTGTCGAATGTGGTGAACCTCTCACCATAGGTATCAATACAGCTGCCATTGTATGCTTATAATTTGTAAGGACCGGGTACAAGTTTCTTTCTGTTAGGTGGTGGTATGTCGCTGATTTTGACTCCTGTGTCAATAAGAAACTTGTAACCCATGTTCTTGTCGACAATATAAAATAAACGATCTTGATGATTATACCAGTGTCAGTCAACAGCCCAATTGGCTGGTGTGGTCGTTTCCTTGTGTCTTAATTGAAAAGGAACATGGCTTGAAACATTTCCTAGTTTGTGTACCAAAACTTTGGTAGTGCCAACAAATACTATGTTGCAGTGATTGTAAGAA
This sequence comes from Architeuthis dux, assembly GCA_006491835.1. Taxonomy (NCBI): domain Eukaryota; kingdom Metazoa; phylum Mollusca; class Cephalopoda; order Oegopsida; family Architeuthidae; genus Architeuthis; species Architeuthis dux. The sequence goes on from VCCN01005798.1 coordinate 3,857,740, forward strand.
AGGCAGGGGCCTAGCTGAGGGAAGGGGTGGGGGCGATTTTAAATCCCCCAGGTCACCAATGGAGGGGGGCCCCCATGTATAGTAGTTAACCTACTGCATTTCTACTAACACTATACAATGTCCGTGGCTCCCAGGTTGGGAACTTCTGCACTAAATGTGTTGTATAGCGGGGTGTCTTGGGCTTGGATAGAAAGGAAACCCGAAGACTTGCTTGTAAAAATATCTGGACATATTTTTATTACTGAACATACATCTTTGTTGGCCGGATCGTGAAGAGTGGAAGAGAGAAGACAAAGAGAACCGCCAGGCTGTCCCCTCAGCAGGGACAGCGGTTTCGTGCCTTTCGGCTCTGCTGATGTCTATCTTCTTTGAGTGTCGAGGTTTCGGTCCGCTTCCCAGGCTTGGATGATTTCTTCTGCATCTGCTTTATAGATCCCCAATGCATACGTGGTGTCTCACGGAGTCAATGACCAATCACCATTTCCTGTTTACAACAATGATGCAATACATCCATCTCCCAAGGTGATCGAGGTCACTTACATTTCCGCCACAGGTGGCCGGATACACCAAATCATAACAAATGTTGGAGAGTCCAAGACCGCCATGGGCCCCCAAATCTCCTCCTATGCCCCTGAAGAAAGGTCTGTGATGGCTTGAGCTGCACCTTTTTGCTGGGTTATGTCTTGGTCTGAAGTTGGTGCAAGGCTGTCTGTTGTTGAACAAGGCCAGCATTTTTGTGTAAAAATCAGTTAACATGGCTTAAAGGAGGGTCACCTTTTGATTTGACTTTGTATTTTGGTTGGGTAACGGTGCATCTTGGAAGTGTGCTAGTTTTCCATTATTGTGTTTATTATGTCCGCCAGCTTTACAAGTGATGTGTCTTCAATCAGGGATGTAAGTATCTGTGCCATGGTTGGCAGCAACTTATCCAACCATGGTCAAGTCAAAATATTCTCGGTCAAGGTGTTTTTGCTGAGGTGACTCTTCATTATACGCTGGTCTGGCCTGTCCATTAGGCAAACCTAGGTGGTCGCCTAGTGCGCAAAGGTCTTAGGGGCGCACTGCAAACCAAAAAGTAGTCGTTAGGCACAAATTTTAAGTCTCGCCTTGTGCATCTTCAATTCCTTTGGTTTGTATCTTGAAATGTTTGTGCAGTTGTTTTACTTCCCATTTTCAACATCTCGTTTTAGAGTTTTCTGATTCTCCATTTTTTCTCCTGTCCGTTCTATTGCAACCTTTAGTTGTCATAGTTAATCTTTATTACTTTGCCTTGTGTAGTCATGAAGTCCTTTGATAACAGAATCAACACAATCCTCAATGCTGACAAGTCCTTTTTCCTTTTCACATATAGTCTATCAACTCCATCCATAGGGTGCAAGGCTTTAAGCGTTGTCATCAATTTCTCCATTCTTGATCTACAATTCTTAGTTTTTGTACAGTTTAGGAAGGCTCCTGAATACCTTTTCCTCCCCACCCGCATTGCTACTCTTTCTTCAACATGGAAAAGAGAATTTAATAAAACTTTTCTTTCATTCAGTGATGAAAATAGTGTTTTCATTTTATGAACACTTTATTTTTAGCTCTGTGACATGCGCATGGGCTAACATATGTACACACATGACCAAGTAAGTACATTTAAGTAGTGTGCCTTATATACCATGTGTTCAGTTAAATAAACCTTTATTTATGTACTACTGTAGTACCTGTCAAAAATGACTGTTATTTACGTATGGATCAGCACTTCTGCATAGGATCAGTGTATCTGTGCACTCTGCATAGCATCAAAGTGCCGCTCCCAGGCACATCTGCCTAGGATCAGAGTATAGTATCTGTGTGCTCATTAAAAAGTGTTACACACAAAGATATATGGATACACATTGCGTTTTATATATATGGATTCAGTTGGAAGAATTGATAGTCTTCTTACTCGTGTATTGCAGATTCTACAAATGCTTAATTTTTGTAGCCATTGCAGTGAGCACGAAAAGGTTTTGTTTCCGTCCATCAGCTTGAACTTGCTTAGTTAGTTTAGTACTCACCAGTTGGGTCATGGTACCCATTTTTGACAAGAAAAAATAAGCAAGAAAGCGGTTGATAGTGACTCTACATGTGATATTGGTAAAAACTAAATTAGCTGTTGTGTCACTACACACGTGGTAGTAAAGTTACGTATAGAGCAGTGGTGGAAATGGGGGGTACGGCATATACCTACTTCTCAATTTCCAGGTTTTTTGTACATCTTGAAACGGTCCCCGTTTGGGTGTGCGCGTCATCTGATTTGGCTTATGCCCATTTGGCAATGGATGTTTTGGCATTAGGAAAAATATTGATTGGTTCATCATCATTCAAAAGAGAAACTTTAAAAAGCTTTAAAACTGTAAATGTAATTTAATGAAAAATAAAAACATTAAACCAGTTAGTCACTAAAAAAATGTAATGTTCTAATGTAGCTTTATTTAGATCATTTGGTAATTATGAACAAGGATTTGAAAACATTTTTAAATTTGTTAAAATTGTATTGAATTTTTAAAAATCTTTGGAAAAATCTTTAGAGTGCCCATTTTCTTTTTACATACAAAATGGCTACAATGTAATGTTCTACAAAGTAAAAAACAAAAGCTAAAAACTTGACAAAGAAATATTATACTTTATTTTACAGATTTAAATTTGCTGTGTAGTTTCAATCTCTACTGTGTTTTCTCAATCATAAGATAAAAATTAAATTGACTTTAATTATCCAGGGAATTATCTTTTAAAAGACAAGACTTTTCTCAACCAAGTGGCATTTTATTGAGATTTCAAAAGTGGGCGATATTTACAGTAACAAAATATTTCCGCTAATTCTTTTTAAAAGAAAGCCTATTAATAGATACATTTGGTCGTAGATGTGATTAATTTTCAATAATTCTTTGAATTTCAGTAGATTTGTTTAGGTTTGTTTAAGCAGATGTATTGTGCTGTCAAAAAATATTGACAAACTACTGAAATAGCGAAAGAGGTTTGCTAAATAAATAGTGACAAGAAATTAATTAAAAACAAAGACAAAAATAAAAATTAAAAAAGGGTTTTAATATCATTTTGAAAAAGTGTTAACTTTTTGCTTATATTTAACAAGATTGATGGATGTGTATGTCCAATATGGACCACTCCTCTCTCCATCGGTTGAGCAGCCAATTTTTTGACAGGGGATACTGCACCCTCAACTTCATAACTTTGGTGGCAAAGTATTCTGTTTAGCTGGGGTGAGGCTTCATAAGTACGACCAGGCTGCATTGTTGAATTGACTTCTCGTCCAGCTTCAAGCGCTGTAAATCTCAGCGAAGTGATGGTGGAGCAATGCCAGAGATTACAGGGAGCATGCAGACAGGAGTTGGCTTGATGGCACCAAATATTCGGAGAGCCCGATTTATAGTGGCATCCAGTGATTTTGTGTGGGCACTGTGTGACCAGACTGGGCTTGTATATTCTGCTGTAGAGAAGACCAGGGCCAGTGTGGATGTTCTCATGGTAGAATAGTCAGCCCCCCAGTGAGTACAAACAAGCCTCCCCAACAGGTTCACAGTCTTCTTGGATATCCTCTTAATGTGGGCCTTCAGCTAAGCCAGCTGGTAACAACCTGAAATGCAAAACGCTTGTTCTGTTGAACAGGCTGTGGACTAGTTGAGCCAAAACAGAGGCATTTTTGCAAAAGATTGCGCCCAGGACACAACTGTGTGTGCGGCGGTGCTCTGCAGAGCGTCAATCACATTCTGTCAGAGTGCCCAATCCTAAAACCTCCTAATGGAATCTATGGACTGCAACGCCTGAATGGTACCACACTGAACTGGCTCAGGGATTGATGCTGGGTGGTGATGATGACAAGATTGATAGCAACAAACAAGTTAACAGTAACTTTTTCGGTGGTTAACATGCCAATCTAGCATATTACAAACTTTTTAAGAACTAGATTTTCTTTCATTTACATTACGAAACAAATATTTCTTCTTATTATTAACACAAAGATTATTATAATAAAATTGACAGGTTACTGGTTTCGGGCGTTTTTATTGACATATGTTGCTTCGTTGTTAACAGTCCATGAGAATCAATAGTGCTCGTCTGCTAGAACTTCCAGAGGGAAAAAACAAATTAAAAAAATTGATAAAATGACTAAAATGTACCAAATTTTTTTATTCAGTATAAACTGGCTGTCCTATACTGGCGAATTGTGCAAAATTGCAATCAAAATAATCCAAAAACTGACTACTGAATAACAAACCCCATGTTATAATTGTAGGAATGAGGGGTGTCACGTTTGTGACTGAGCTACACATAAACCCCTCCCCCGCCTCTATCTCTCTGGTAAGTTGGTATTTGATAACATAAATAAATAAAAGGGTAGTTATAATTTAAATAATAATAACAAAAGCAGTTATAATTTAATCAAAAGTTTATTTAATTTACTCAAAACAAGGAAGACAGCATCAAAACATTTTTTTTTACATTTCTTGTTTAAATTATAACTAGCTTTTTATTTATTTATGTAACAAAAAAACGAAAATAAAACGTTTTTTATTTAGTTATCTATGATAATTATAATGACACTTATTAGTGAGAG
>VCCN01005798.1:3863222-3874061 GCA_006491835.1 Architeuthis dux
CGATTGGATATACAATTATCCATAATTTGATTTCATTTAGTTATCTACAAAGTTAGCGTAAACAGCTTCTGCTTTAGAAACTGGTTTCTTTGGAGAAAAGATAAAAAGTCCCTTCTGAAATCACACCAGTACTGTAAAAAAGTATCTGCAGCCAAAAAATTCTGTTTTGCCATTAAACAGTGTGTTGACATTTTTTTAAAATTTATACTTTTAATCAAACAATATTTTACAGTGTGCTGTAGTTTATTTTTTATTCAAACAAACAATATTTTACAATAAATTTATTAAAAATCGTCAATCATGACCTTTCCCGTCTCCATATGGTTGCTGTGTGCGGAGCTGATAGCAGAAACACCCGAGTCGATGTGTGCCGAAACGGCAGCCATATGAAGATGGGAAATTTACAGTGAACAATTCCTTGCATTTTGTAGATCCAAATAATCCAATAATCCACACAAACCAAGTGGAAGGCAACATTTTGTAGCATGGTACTTCAGACCAATTATTTATATCTTACTTACAAGAGTTTATGTGGAGAAAAACACAAAGAAAACCAGTTTGGAAATATTCTGTACTGGATTTCACATTATTACCCTAACCCTAAAAATAGCAATCCCCACCCCAACCATAAACCTACCTACTAACCCTACTTCCCAACCCTAACACTAAACCTATCTACTAACCCTCACAGTAATCCTACTTACTAACACTAACACTAAACCTTACTTAATTAACTCTAACAAAACAGTCTCTTGAACCACTTGAAATTGCTTGATATCAGTAGACCAGTTAAAAAAAGACAAAAAACTGAAAATGCCGTTCTGATGAATCTTCTCGTCTCTTTCGTTGACTTTAAATTCGACATCAGCAGCAGCAGCAGCGTCGGACTTCAGTGGTTTCCGGTATCAGCAACGAAGCGGCGGCCACACGGAGACGGGGAAAAGGTCATGATAGCCTAAAAATCTACAAAACAAATAATTATTTATTATTTGAAATTTTTATGATTACTTTTTACCTTCAACTTAATTTTATTGGTTGCTTTTTATCGCAAGTTTTGCTCAGGCCTACCACCACCCGCAGGCAGTGAGTAAATAGATTAGCGTTGATCGGAATATGGAGAATAAGCCTTAGGTGCAAAAGCAAAAGTTGCGATAAAAAGCAACTAATAAAATTAAGATGAAATGGTAAAAAGTAGTCATAAAAATTTAAAATAATACGTTATTGTTTGCTTTGTAGATTTTTAATAGATTTATTGTAAAATATTGTTTGTTTGAATCAAAAATAAACCCCTGCTGCTTGTAAAATACTGTTTGTTTACTTTAAAAGCATAAATCGAAAAACAACTTTTTACAAAAAGCAAATACGTAGTTTTAATTTTTTTACCAAATATAAACTTTAATTTGATGAATATGAATAATTTCTATGCCTAAAGAATGCAAAAAAATGGTCTTCTTAAAAGCAGAATATATTTACGCGTTGCACTCCTGTACCCAGTCAAAGAGGGGGGAGGTTTTTTATAAGTTCACCTACAATTATAACATGAAGTTTGTTACTCAGTAATTAATAGTTACATATAGTAGGACGCAAATGACAGGGACGCAAATGACCGTGGGCAGTTGTCCAGGACACATTTGACCAGGACGCAATTGACCTCTCACCGTATAACCCTGTGTCTGTCTTTCCGTCTGTCCACACGATATCTCCAAAGGTTCTCAGCGAATTGCAATGAAATTGTGTGGAAGGATGAGCCATAGGCTAAGACAGAAGTGATTAAATTTTGGGACGGATCCAGGAATTGTTTTCGATTGAGTTAGTGCTTTCTAGTAATTTATAAATTTTCTACAAAATATTAGTAAATTTACTAATGTTCTTTCTTCAGAATTCCTATCCCGACCCGAGTACCACAAAACAACGTTGCTGATATTGCCGACATCACCTCAATGTTATGGTCTTGAAGGTCTTCCTAAAGATTCACTTGTTCAAAACTATGTCTATTGTTTAGTGTTACAACATTTTGCTATTTGTTTTTATTTTATTTTAACCGTATTCTCGATTACTTAAAAAAAAGTGTGATTGCGAAATGATTAAAGTAAAAGATGACCTCGAATTTTTAAAAAAAAATCGCTTATTTTAAAACTAATCAAAATCGAAGTTAACTATATTACAGTAGGTTGACCTTACTAACCTAATTTTGTCCTACTTGAGATACACATAGGTGTCTTTTTCAAAGCCCTTGCAATTATTTGTATCAAGAGCTCCCCAATGGGAACTCTGACTACAGAAACCTTCTCATTGGTCAATTTGTTATGAGTGAACATGAGAAACTCCTGAAAAGGGAAAAAAGGTGTGGTCTTTTTTTCCATAGCTAAGCTTACCCTTTAGCTCCCTGATCCAAATGCCCTACATAACAAACCTTACTCTCATCTAGTCTTGTGTACTGTGAGTACCTGCCCCTAACCAGTTTTGCTCGAATTTTCAATTTTCCACCCATACCTACTTACTACATACACCCCCCCCCCATTGAATCAAAACAAAACCAGTTTTTAGGCCCTGAAATTTACTTTTATTTTTACTATGCCTCATATTGAGAACATACATTTCTGACAGCATTTAGTCTTGTTTTTCAAAGTAGAGAATGAATATCAAGGAAGGTTTTATGAAATAAAAATACAATATTGATGATTCGGAATACCAGTTTTTTTCCATCCTCCTAATTTAAAAGTTTTTTTCGGAAATTAGTTTTATTTGTTTTTGATCCGTGACGGCGAAAGACTGTTAAAAGTAGCTAGCTTTAAACATAAAGAAAACCCTAATTGCAGAAATAGACTTAAACAGTTTTAGCGTTTTATTTTTGCAATATGAAGCACGAAGGTGAAGTTTATTTTGATTTGAGCTTTTTTAGAGCTAGATCTAGCTCCATTTGTGTGTATTTAGCTCCTATAAGTCACTACTAATTGATCAAATGTTATGTCTCTGTTGGTCTTTCTAAAAAACATAGACAAGTTAACGTTAAGATATGGTTTTAAAATTCTGATTAATGTGCAACACAGTTATGTGCATTAATTTGCTCCTTTAAATGAAATAAATAAAAAGAAAAACGAAATTGCTGGTCCTGATTGGGACGGCTCAGTAGGAAAAGTTTGTTTTTTCCTACAAGAGATTTTGTTATTGCTCTGAGTGCTGATGTTTAGTGATCAAGAGAAGTGTGTTGTGTGTGTGTTTGTGCGCACGAACGTGCGTATTGATTCTCTCAAGAACTTTGACAATTAGTTTTAAAAGGATTAAATCAGGGGTGGATCCAGGATCTTGAGCCGGATGGCTGGGACCCAAATGAAGAAATTCATTTTTTTTACAAATGGGGAGGAAAAAATTTTTTTTTTAAAACATAAAAACACGGCATTTTTTTTACTTTAGTTGTAGCTTTTTAGCACTAGAAATTCTAATCTAGAATTGACAGAAATGATTAAAAGAAATTTACCACAGAACCAATAAATAAAAAAATTATGGAAGACATGAAAAACAAAATGATTTTTTGTTTTTAAGGTTAATTTATGATTACTAGGCATTATTTGGGTATTTTATTTATAAAATTTCTTTATCAAGATAGATATTTAAAACAATGTAATTGTGCTTTGCCTGAGAAGGGGGTCCCAACCCTACTTGACCTGTTCCTTGGATCTACGCCCGTAAATAATTGTCAGGTTTCAGTTTTTTTTACTCTAGTGTCATCATATATAGCGCTTTAGCACAGTGAATTATTCGGAATAATAATAATAAAATGATCCACTATGATGAAAAGAGCTAAAAAAAAAAGTAAATCCAAAATCGGAATAATGTATTCTGATTATTATTGGAATTAAAATTTAGTCAATAATCAATAAATCATGAAAGTGAAAAGAAACAAACAGAAGAAATATTTAGATAATCGACGAATCGTGTGTCTCCCCAAAAAATTAATTATTTTTATTGAACAATTCAATATCAATTCACCGAGATGAGGCATGAATGTTCGCATAGTATAGATTTGTATACTTGTAAAATGTTTACAAGTATGCAAATGTATTTGCTCAAAAGGACTGAATTGCCAAATTTCCTTTAATTAATTGGATGCAGACATCGATTACTACTGGAACCGGAGTGGCACGTGGCAAACTCACTGCCGTTAGAACCACCAAGAAAACACATGGCTTACTGTCACACAGAGGTCATGGGGGGGTGTAATTGAAAACACCCCCTCTAGGGGGGGGGCAAAAGCTTTAAAAATAGTGGTTCACCTACTGCATTTCTATTGACAAATCTCACTAAATGTTGGAGAGGGCCCCTCAAGAAAACAACCCCCGCCCCCAATCTCTAGCTACGTCTCTGCAGCCGCAGTCACGATTTCTTGAAAACGGAATAAATGCGCACGTCTTGAGAAGAAAGTGGAAGAGTTCAAGACCAAGTTTACGAAGTTATTTATGACGCAGAGACATTATCAAGGTCGCTATTTGTTTCAAACTGGTTAAATAATAGTTTATTTTTAATATAATACAATAATTCTTGTCTGCAGTCTGTTTTTTCCATCTTTTTCAATAACCACGCGGATGGGGCGAAAATAAAAACAATAACAATGTTCCTTTGCCATGCTGCTGATGATGGCTGCTGCTACTGATAAACAACGTCTATAAAACACGTTTTGTTTTTTTTCTTCGAATCTGCATGTTTAAACATTAATTACAAAATATAAAGAAAGACACATTATACAGCGTTATTTAATAATAATATCCAAATGATGTTTTTGTTCAATTAATTTACTCTTATCAATTAATTAAACGATGAAAAAAAAATAACTGATAAAAGTTTTGAGGGTTCTTTTTGCATGGCTCGTCTGTTAACTTGTTTTGTTATTGTTGTAAATCTTTTTAAAAATGCTGTATTTTCAGTTGTTCACAGCTTCAGCTTATGAAATTTCTTCCCCCCCCCCCCTAGACATTTACGATAAAAGTAAAAACTATGATTTTCTCTAGCAAGTCGATAGTCATCATAATTTAACTTTAAAACTTACTACAACTGTACCACGAGGTTAAGCCTAAATTATTCTTTTCTGGGCGATACCACTTTATCTAGCCTAAGACAGTTCTTTTATTTTGTGATCTCAAAAACCTTTCTTTTACCCTTCTTAATATTCGACTTTTTCTTTTTAATTTCAATCATTACCAAAATATTTACAATGCAATGAAGAAAGCATTTAGTTAATTTATTTCAACTTTTTTTTAACAACCTTCCCTGCTTGCTTGAAGCTTCAATATATACGGTATCTTGAAGCTGCAAGCAAGCAGGGCTGGGCAGGTTATTAAAAGAAAGTTGAAATAAATTAACTAAATGCTTTCTTCATTTTTTTGTAAATTTAAAAATTAACATTTTGGAAATGATTGAAAAGAAAAAGTCGAATATTAAAGGCGATTCGGGGCTTGGCACTTTGAGTGCCCCGCCCCCTTCCAACATTTAGTGAGCAGGTGAACTTGGAACTACTATCTATATTTATTAGAGGCCCGGGGGCGTTTTCACCCAGTGACGGCACCAGCGTTTTGTACCAGCCCGGGCAAGATTCTGCCAGAAAACTATAAAGAAGTTTTTATGATTAAATTTTGCGAGCCCGGGCAAGACTCGGGTAGCTATGCCCGGGCATGCCCCCACCCCCTCAGCTACGACTCTGGCTAGTGGCTACATATTTCAAACAATCCGCATCACGGGCAGTGTTGCCCACTCAAAAAATATTTTCGCGATAGTCTGACTGCCAAAAAGCACTAAAAATGATCGAAAATAGACCCAAAATGTTTAAGCGCAAACGCGCTAATTTAGCGCTTTTTGCACTGCCAAAACAAGAAACGCGCCGAGTCTAGCGCGAAGTGCGCTAAATCGGCTACACTGAACATGGGATAAACAAAAACAAACATCTATTGTTAGGAAGGATGTATGTAGTTGTAAAAGTGTTATAATTGTGAAAAGAAATGAAATATTTCATAAATTGCTTAACGGTTCCAATGAATGCATTCTTTTCTTTGCAGTCTTGAGTCTGATCAAAAATTAATTCCTTGTAGTTGTTTAATGTATAAAATAAATAACAATCACGGCAGTTGGGTGGTATTGGCGGGTTGAGGGAGCATTTGGAAGTTGTAAAAGATTGTTTGTACGACTGACAGACACACAGACGCTATTTAATGTTTTAAGTTTATCAGGCGCGGATACAGGGATCCAGACCCACCCCCCCATGCTCGGGCAAAGCACAATTAAAAACAAATTTTTTATAAGAAACCCAAATAATCCCAAGTAATCATAAACCTCAAAAACGAATCAATTAGACAATATTGGACCCTCCCCCACTCAAAATCCTGGATCCGCCCCTGTTTATTTACAATCTTCATTCGTTATCAGTATTTTTTTCTTTGCTCTTTAGTGTTATTTTGTTTACTCTTATTGTTATTATTTTTCTCTCTGACCCCCCCCCTCTTCTTGTGTGCACTGCACTTAACAATAAGATTAGATAATTCATCATATCACCAAACGTTCGAGACAGAGATTGTTTATTATTGTTATTGTCACAAACTCGTAGGCGCCAATGATATGGCTAAGCTCTAATCTAACTCTAATCAACAATAATAAATAAATAAAAAACTACAATAGTACCGTAAAATATCCATAATGATGAATGACAAAAAACAACAAAAAAGCTAAAATGACAATTGAATTTCATGCAAACCGTCAACTTTGAAAAAGGTGCTAAGTTCCAAGCAAAAAAAAAAGTACTCAAACAATTCGGTAGATTTAAATTTATTTTAAATTGGCTGTTTAAAATGTGTTATGGTCTGAAAATAAAGTAAAATATATCGTTAAGTTTCAAAATAAAATAAAATGATTAAAAATACAAAATAACAGATCACTGTAAAATATCAAATAAATATCCCAAATCAGAGATTGTTTTTTTATTATTATATTTTATCTTTTTATGAAAACAAAGCTTTGAACATGTGAATTGTTTACTTTACTCTAACTAACTGAGCTACAAAGATTACATCACATGGTTTTCTTTCTAGATATTCTTTTCGATAAACAGTTTTCCTTCTAACCAACCGTGTAAAACGTCAGCCACATCACGTTAAGTTATTCAAATTACCTACACCTGCAATTTATGAAATGTACTTTATTATGCACTAACAGTTTCAACGTGTCAGCTATGCAGCCTTCAGTCAAATACTGAGCAAATCCCTCACCACACACAAAGAAATATGCATAGAGTATGCAATTGCAATAATAACAAATCTCTGGTAATCTCTGTTTTGAGGAGTCCAAAATACGGTAGCATAAGACTGGCTTTAAAAATGGCTAAAATTGGTTAGATTTCATTTCCAGATAACTAGACTGTATAGCTAAAAATGTTATATACACACACACACACGCTACGGAAAGACCCCTCCCCCACCAAAAATAGTATAATTATATACAACGTATTAATCAGATATTAACACAATAAGGAACATAAGCGTATATAACATTTTTAGCTATATAGTTATCTGGAATATTAAATCTCTAGCCAATTTTAAAGCCTGTATTATGCTACCGTGTTTTGGACCCATCAAACCAGGGATTACCTAAAAAATCTCATCAACACAGCACTGAATCTCAGACCATTCAGCGTCCAGTCCAATACTCTAACATTGAGCAAATGTAATTCGCATGCTGCGAAACAATTCTCATGCTGCGAAACAATTCTCATCAACCAGGTACCTGGTAACAGTGTAAACTATGATGATGGGTGTGTACATGCTCAAAGTGGCACACTTTGGATGTATAGTGCACTTATTCTCAGTAAGCGTGTTAACGAGGCTTACCAACCAGGCACTTTGCGATTTTGTGCCATTCAGTACACTTAATTATAGTTACATTTCTTTGTTAAAGAATCGTTACTAGTTTCACCATCCCAGCATTTGTGGTAATAGAACACACCAAGACTTCGCAGTCTTCAGGACTTTGCAGTTTTGCCAACTTTATTTTCAAGTTTACATCTAAAATTTAGTCAAAAAACATCTAAAAGATTTTCCACATACATATATATATATATAATCTAGGAAATATATTACATATTATTAATAAATTGAATGTGACTTTAATCTTCGGCATTTACTTTATTAAAATAATACATATCTTATTAAAATGTTACTTTTTTTATTACTATAAATTAAATAAAAAATAGTACTTATTTTATTGAAAATAATCTAAGTAGCAATTTCTGACATCTAGACGCAACCCAAAACATCTAGATATAGATAATAAAAAAACCCATCTAAATTGGCAACACTGGTCTTCAGTCCTCTGCATTACCACTAAGCCAGTTCCAGTTGTTATTGGCCTGGCCATCGTCAGACACGATGACGCGGCGCAACGAACACCACGTGATTAGTTCTCGATGATGAAATAACGAAGAGGGCAGAGGGGGGAGTACCAGCCGTGACGTCAGTTCCACGTTGTTGCCCAGCAGCAGTATATAAAGAGCGAGCGCACGCTGTTCTGGCAGTCATTCGAGCGCTTGGCTATGCTAATAATGGACAGGTAGTGAAAAAGAGTGTGCCGCCCAATTTTAGGGGAAGTCCTACTTCCAGCAAGTTAGCTGAGGGTGAGCAGAAGTTAGTGTTATTTTTTTAGGGGGTGTCGTGAGCGTTAAAATCGGGAGCATTTACACAGAAAAGTAGGGAGGCCCAATATTTTTTTAATTTAATATATATATATATATGTGTGTACAGTATTCGTGCACATATATATATATATATTTAAAAGAAAAAAGTGAGTGAAAACAAAAACAGGGACCAACTTCATTTTACTCCTGTTTTTTCCTTCCTTGCTACGTGATTCACAATCGGATATTTTTGTTGTCATCTTTACTCGAAAGAGCAGTTTTTCCACAATATTTGACAGGTCTACCTACAGTGAATTTCCACCATGCTAGAGGTATGTAATTCTATTCCATGCTTGTTTATTTCTGTGTTGTTGTTTTGGGGGCTCTTTTTTTCCTTTTTTTTTTTTTCAGCAAAAAAATGTATTTTTAAAATTTATTTGCCTACCATTGGATTGGACTCCTTGGATTTTACCATAGGGAAGAAATTGGATTTTAATTACCTGATGTGCATTTATTTACTTATACCCCCCCCCCAATTAAACAAGCAAATAACATCTCGAATTTCCAAGAGAAAGATTAAGGGTCCTTGCTTGCTGCAACTTTGCTTTATAAATTATTCAACCCCATATATTCTGATGTTGTCTTATGTCTTTGCAATACGATCTGTTATGCATTGTTCTAGGTTCCTTTGTTATTGTTCTACAACTTGCAGTCAAGTGTGTATGTTTTCCCCCGCAATTATTTACAATGTCAATAATGGTTAATGCCTATTATTATCCATCATTCATGCACTACTAGCTTTATCGATCGTCCATAGTTTTTTTTGTAAGTAATTAATTAAACTGAATTTTTATCAGTTTTTTAAAATCAGAAATTACATAAATGTAATTAACGCTCTAAAGATTTGATTTTAAAATACCAAATACACCACCATCGTGGTATTAGAGACAGATTTATAAACATCAATATCTCTTTCGTGCTGGAACTCCTTTAAACTCTATATTTCTATTGACTAACATGTTTTATCAAACTAGCTTTACCACACAAGTATAAACATTTCTAAAACATACTACTCGTATCCTAAATGCCAACCCCTGTTAGTGTTCGATATATCTTCAGTTGGTCATTTTTCTGATATATTTTTTGAGTTATATAAAATGTGAGGTAATGCAAACATCTATTTTGAATCGCAAGTGAAATGAAAGTCTATTTCAAGGTGGGAATAATTTCTTCGGGGAGAAACCGTTACAAAATTAGTATTTGAAATCACTTCGAAAAATATTAATTTGATACATTTATTCTCTAAGAATCGTCTCTATTTTAACTGGTTTGTCTCGATGTCTTTTCCTTCTCTTGCAGACATTCATTGTTTTGTTTTGTAAGATTATTTTCCCTTATCAGAATTTTTTTTTTTTTAGCAATATAGTGGTGGGACTATGGAATAGATTACCAGAGAGTACATAGTGCTATCAACCAATGTAAATAAATTTAAAAAAAATTATATCTATCACACCACCGCAAATGTTTGAGGTGCTAGATTGTGTAAATAATATGCGCGTGCTGCTTGTATATACAATTTGTATACTTTTTTTCACCTAAACCATCTTTGTCTTCCTCTTGATTAATAACAGAAAAAACGTTTTTTTAGTTTGCTACTAGTACTATAATGATTATAAATCTGAAATGTATTTTCTAATTATAATAAAGACAAAAAGGGGCCCCTAGTTTCTATTATGTGCCTCCCCTTACTACTTACAGTGTGATGTGTGGTTTCAACTCCATGAGACAAAGATGATGAAATAATGCGTGTGTGCATCTCCAAAACCACATGATCTGTCCCCCTCCCTCACAAAATAATGTTGGCTACTGAACTCCATCGTTGAATTTTTGATTATTTTTTTCATCCTAACTTACGATCAAAGACTTTACTTTTCATCGTGGTTATTAATTAATTTTATGACGTTAACGTGTACCCTTGAATGTTAGCTCGTTTGTTTATTGTTGGTACTGACCTTCACCTCCGTCCTCACAATTCGGTCATCTCTTTCTAAATCTATGGGAAACATTGATCGATTTGTTTTACTTTCAATCCCTTCTGCTTCAGTTTTAAGATCTTTTTAAAATGAAGATAAATTACACTGCAACTTTGTTTTGGTTCCTGAGTAATAAGTCTAACTTTCTGATTATGT
>VCCN01005798.1:3909261-3926389 GCA_006491835.1 Architeuthis dux
AAAATTCAGACTTTTTTAGTGATCACTGCCCAACAAAAGACCGGAGAAATAACTTATTCATTGATCACCCCTTTTGTCAAATTTTGTAATCGATCACCCCAACTCAGCATGCTGCTAAAAGACATTGGTCATGTGATAATTGGCTAAAACACTCAATTTTGTTTCTAAAAGGGTTTATCTATTGAATTTACTATTAAGGAAATGAATTTGTTTTTATTTTACAATGAAATATCACTAAATCATATTGTTTCCTCGCAGCCCGGTAGCACATGCTTTGTGGCTTGGTACCAGTCCGCAATCTGGTCTTGGGGGAACACTGCTCTAAAGATCTTAAAAGGTCTTGTTTGTACATGCTTTCTTTTTATAGAAAGTCAGACAACATTGCAGTAAATAAACATGCAGGTAGAGTTTCATGACACTTCTACTTTTCTGTCGTAGTTAGAAACTGTCAACCAAAACTGTCAACATAGTCAACATAAATTTTGGCTGGCTGGCTATGTAGCTAAAGTTTTTTTTGTCTTTTGAAAATTCCCTCCAAAAATAAGTTTTTAGTGGGGGGTTCAAATCAATCTATGTGTCGCGCATACAGGCAGCACCAATTGAGCTAGAGGGCTGAAAATTTAAACTTTTATTCCTTATTTTGTCTAGAAAAAACTTTTTTATCCCCTCCCCCCAATAGGTTTTTAGTGCAGTTTTCAATTTGCAATGTAAGTTTATGCTAAATTGGTCCCTTAGTTTCATGTATTCATGAAAATTCAGACTTTTTTAGTGTTCACTTCCCAACAAAAGGTGAAAGAAATAACTTATTCATTGATCACCCCTTTTCCCAATTTTTTGATTGATCATCCCCAACACGGCTTGCTGTCAAAAACCGTTGGTCACGTGATGGTTTCTATTCAGTGACTAACCAGACCTGTTATTTCTATCAGTTAATTTGCAGCAGCCATGTGCCCAAACCATGACAAAAGCCAAGTAATTATTGATCTAATTCTGTACAGTCTGTGCCTCATAATTACTTTGGATAATGTGTTAGCTCTTCCAGGAAAGTGTGGCTGGAACATATGTTTATAGCTTGTTTGTGGGTTTGTGTCTCACTGGTATTCAATTTGGCATTGGTTTACATATTTAATGTGTGAGTATCTGCAGTCATCAAATAATAAATAGCGGCAAGCAAAACAATTTACAAAACTGTTAGATAGCAAGATTTAGCTTTTAGCACTCTGCATTCTTTTTCAAGGGCACCATGATTTTGTACACTTAGTAACTTTGGAAGCCTGTAACTTGTGCGTCTTTTCATGTATGACTGGAATTGACATGAAATTTACATGACAGCACAATTGTGAAATTCAAACACATTATTGTTCAGCGATCGGAGTCGACTGCAGTGGCAAGAAAAACTTTGCCTACAGAGTGCTAAAGGTTAAAACATTGTTATTAAATCATTGAATTATTATTCTCACAATCAGTCTTAGGTTGGCAGTTATATTTTAAACATATGTTGGGGTGGAGCAATTTTAATTTTTTTAAACTTTAAAACAAGTAAATTTATTTTGACATAAAAAGGTTGGGAAACTCTCTTCTAAATCCTTGATGGCTTTAATTTTCCTATTAAGGGATTTTTTCCAGGGGGATATTTTCCTTCAAGGATTTTTTCCCTGACACTCATCATGACATTGTAGTTGCCGAAACAGACCTGTTATAAGAGTAAAAACTTAGAAGTTTGAGGTTCTAACCTATGTTCAAGTATGAGTATCTGCTGTCATGAAATAAGTAACTTATTCATTGACATGACATTTAATTAGTGATCACCCCTTGGCAGCACAACTATTCAGCAACCCATTTCCTCCTGTAATATTTTTCATATCTCATCTTATCATTCTAATGTGGCTTCTATTTTTTTCGTGTCTTGATTTTCTGATATCTCTGTACACATGAATCATTTTTATATTTTCTGGGTATGGCATCTGTTTCAGAAAATTTGTTCTCACTTGAAGTAAATTAACAAGTTGCAAGTTCTGTGAGAAGAAAAAACTGATTTTAAACAAATCATTTGTCTTGTATATTCAAGAATCTGTTACAATCATGTTATATGAATAATTATGTAATTAGTTTTACAATAAATATTTTCTAATATTCAGCTGGCCACCTTCTTATACCTATCCTCTCCACTGGGAAAGATATTAGTATCTGCCCACATGAAAACTGTTCTGGGTTGTTTAGGATAGTTAAGACATTTAGTTTTTATTTGTTTTGGGCATTGATTTATTTGCCTCTTGTCTTGTAGATAATATTGTTATATATATATATGTTTAGAGATAAATATTCATGGGAACTGATTACAATGCTACTTGATAAATGATTACTTATTAGACACACTTAAAAAAACCACTAATATAAATACTGATAGTTCCCATGACAGGGTTCCATTCTGAACACTTGTCATGAATCAGTTCTGACATAAGTCGAATACCTCCTGTAGTGTGTTGTAGTATTACTATCATTTAACATCAGTGTCTTGGAAAAATTTGATTTTTCTTCTTTTTTTCCAATAAAATTAACAAGTTACAAGATTTGGGAATTTTTATCAACACATGTGCCTCGTTGTCAGAAGTGCAAGGAGGTGCCTACTGATGCTCTTTATGCTTTAAAAGCTGCCAGACATACAAATATAAAAACTGACTACAGGTTTATTTACAGGATATTGCTATTAAGCAGCTGTTGCCCGAAGTAGCTGAGATAATGCCGGAAATCACTGGTGTACGTGTGAAGTGAAGGTGCATCCATTATCATGCAGTCTTCTTGCCAATATAACATACTTAGTACACATATACATGGTCATCTCATGTCTGTCATACGTGTGGATTGTTGTAACTCACATAAGTTGTAACTTGGGAACTACCGGTATTAGGAAACACACACAAGCACATATATATACTGTAAACCCTCTTATTAACGGACCTCTTATCATCGGATTTCGGAAATGCTGGACAAAATATGTTCATTGCGAATATTTTGTCCGGTGTCAATTTTCATGCCAAAGTAAAAATTCTCTTTCTAATGATATATATATGTATATACTTCCATCAAAAATTAATTCCACAATCCATAGACTTTATACTGTGTACTTGAAGTTTTCTCGTAAAATGCTGAATACTTAGCTTCACGTCTTGGGCTGTAACTTTTTATGCCCAACAGATACACATTGTAAACATACACTGTTGGATAGATTGTTGTATAGTACCCCACTATACATAAGTCCTGGACTTGGATAGAAAGGAAACTCGAAGACTTGCTTGTAAAAATATCTGGACATATTTTTATTAGACAACATACATCGTTGTCGGACGGAGAGTGAAGAGTGGGAGAGAGAAGATAAGGAGAACCGCCAGTCTGTCCCCCAACAGGGACAGCGGTGTCATGCCTTTCGGCTCCGCTGATGTCTGTCTGTCTTCTTTGAGTGTCGAGATTTCTGTCCGCTCCCAGGGAGGGATGACTTCTGCTTTATAGGCTTCTCCAACACCTATGCGGTGTCAATCACTAGTCACCATTTCCTGTTTACAACATTGATGTAATATACCCATCTCCTAAGGTGATCGAGGTCACTTACTCAGATACACAAATCATAACAAGATGATAAAATTCTCTTTCTAATGATATATATATATCTGTATATATCTCCATCATGAATTAAATCCACAATACATAGACTTGAAATTTTTCTTGTAAAATACTGAAATACCTATAGATTAATTATTTTTATGGTAAAATAAAGTATATTTTTGAATTCCTCATGTATGAAAACCATGATTTAGCCCTTTATAGTACTCAGATATGTCAATTGGGAGACGAGATATGAAATTCTGTTCTTTTTGCTGTGTGCTGGTAGCCATTTTGTTTTAGGCAAATGAGGTAGTTCTTCCCAACTTTTTTCTTGGGAACATCTTTTTTCTGAAAGAGGACATCCTAAGTAACATTTTGGTAGCCTATTTATAGGATCATGGGGTGGGAGGCACGGTAGGCCCTACTGGCCCCCGGCCTACATTCCTAAGTACGAAATAAACACAAACTGTCAAAGAAGTTTGAACTTGGTTCGTCGAGTCCATACTCTATGCCGTTACCTACTCGGCTACCCTGTACTTCCTAAATGATTATAGCAACTGAAAATGAAAATACACATCTCATTTCTTTATTTTTATCCCTTGTCCCCCAAATTCAGCAACCCATTTCCACCTGTAATATTTTTCATATCTCATCTTATCGTTCTAATGTGACTTCTATTTTTCTTCTTGCCTTGATTTTTTTATGTCTCTGTACACGCGAATCATGGGTATGGCACCAGTTTCAGAAAATTTGTTCTCATTCTTTCTCCTCTCCCTCTTTGGTTAGAGAAAGAGACTGAAAAGAGGAGGAACACGTGCTTAGCATTGACTGTTCTGTCATTAGTTGTACAAGCTGATCTTTATAAAAAAAAGGAAAAAAACAGTCAGCTTATATAACACGTGATTCCGCATTCTTTCTTTCTGTTTCCTGTTACATTAAGATTGTGAAACTAGTGATTTTGTGAAATCCCCAGGGATTTTGTCAAATCCCCTAGTTAACAATCAGTGTAGTAATGGTTCTGACCCATCAACCAAAATAGGTTTCTTCAGTTTTTGAGTTGGTCTGGCTGGCTGACTATGTATGTATGTATGTATGTTTCGCATACAGAGAAAATGAAAATTTTAACACTGATGCTAATTATTACTACTGTAATGAGTTCAATCCTCACTGGGTACCCCACTACTGTGGCCTTGTGTCAAACTAAGCTGTATATACACTGTAAATACTGAAGCAGAATATACTTGATATTTAATAAGTTTAGCTTAGTTTGATACAAGGCCACAGTAGTGGGGCACCCAGTTAGGATCAAACTCATTACAGTAGTAATGGTCAGCATCACAAGCTTGTTAACCATTACTTCACTGATTGTGAAACTAGGGATTTCATGAAATTACTGAAATGTTCAAGGATTTCCTACTTGTAGTCTATCCCTATTTTTATGTTTCTGTTCTTGCTTTTTCACAAACCTTTCTATCTCTGTCTTATTTTTTTTTATCTCTCTCCCTTTCTATCACTCTATTTCACTTTTCCCTCTTTATCTTTCTTTCTTTTTTTGTTCTATTTACTTAGCTCTCTCTGTTAGAACCTGGCAACCAAAACTGTCAACATAGGTTTCTTCAGTTTTTGAGTTGGTCTAGCTGGCTGTGTATGTATGTATGTATGTATGTATGTATGTATGTATGTATGTGTGTATCACATGTACAGGCTGTACCAATGGAGCTAGAAAGCTGAAAATTTAAACAATTACTCCTTATTATGTCTAGAAAAAACATTTCTTTTTAAAAATTTCCCCCCCAAAATATGTTTTTAATGGAGAGTTCAATTCACAATGTAAATTTATGCTAAACAGGTCTCTTATTTTGTGTCATACTTTTTTTTGAAAATTTTGATATTTTTAGTGATCATTGCCCAACAAATGTCGAGAAAAAGAGCTTATTCATTGATCATCCCATTTTCCAATTTTTTAATTGATCATCCCCAACATGGCATGCTGTCAAAAGATGTTGGTCATGTGACAGTTTCTATTGAGTGACTAACCAGATCTGTGTTTTAAGTCTCTACACCAGGGGTCGGCAACCTTTTTGCTTCCGCGGGCCAGGTCACGTATTAATTGAGTGGACCAGATAAATGGCATCAAAAATTTGGATCAAGATTCGGGGCACTATCGTATTTTTCCGGTCCAGATTGAAATGCGGTTTCTGCAGCATTTAGTTAAGATCAAAGTATTATCTGTTCTTCTTACATCAACGAAACATAGAAATGTTGTTCTTGAATTTTAATTTAATTTGAAATTTTTTTCAAGTTGACAAAAACAAAAGATTTTATGAATTTTACAGACATAGCTGTTAAATTAGATCTCAGTCTCCAGTTGGTGAAATATTTTGAACCTGGAGCCAGTGTAACATGATCCATCAATGTAGTCACCTGAATTAAGGAAAATTGTTCCGGGCCAAATACCAATATTTGCTCGCGGGTCAGTCAAAATCTCCTTGCGGGCCAAATCCGGTCCGTGGGCCAGAGTTTGCCGACCCTTGGTCTACACCTTCATAAATCTCTGCTCTCTCTCTGCTCTTCCTGTATCCAGTGCCAGATTAAAGCAACTGCAAGCCAAAAATGTATTCATCACGATATTCACACGTTTGTGTTTCTGGATCAATATTCTTTTCTCTTCAGTTCCAAGATCAATTTTTATAGACCTTTGTCTTCTTCTTCCTTTTAGAACTACCATTGGTTTTGTATTCAGCTTCTCATTTTACCTCTGCCAACAAAGTTGGAAGAGATATATCTACAGTATAAGTGTCCGCTGTCACTCTTCCAGGGAGGGGGACAAAAGGATATATCCCCATGGGTTGGTGGGGGGGGACAAAAGGATATATTTGGAACTAGCATTCCAAGGGAAATTATGAATCACTGCCACCTATATATGCTTCTTTTTACCTCATAAATTAAACAGTGGTGGTGGGCAGTGATCACTAAAAAGGTTCCAACTTTCAAACCACCTCGCACTCAGTAGGAAAGCCTGATCCGGGGGCAAAAGCCTGATCCGGGGGCAAAAGCCCCATTTGCACTCCCTAGCAGATGCCCATGATCTACAGGGTGCTTCATAAAGGATGCAACTCTAAAGATAAGAAGGTAGAATTTAGGTGCATATAAATTTTATCCTACAATAGTATTCATGTGGCAACACTGTACTCAGAGCCAGTATTTAGCAGTTGAAATTAATGCATCATACCCTAGCCTTGTTCGAGCATCCATTCCTTTGTGTTGTGTCAGCTATGTTGTTTTCCAATGTAATGAAACATTTATGTAATGAAACGGTACAAACCTGCATCCAGGTTAAAGATAAACACTTTCAACAGCTATTGTAAAGTTATTTAAATATAAATAAGTATAAATGTAAGTGTAAGTAGCATCTTTTTGTTATGTTTTTAAAAAATGTTTTTTAGATTTAAACTAGTTTAAATACAAGTTGTCAAAAAGACAGTTGCATCCTTTTTGAACACTCTGTATTCATATTCACTTATGTTTCTCTGTCTGTCTGTCTGTCTGTCTTCCCACACAATAACTCCAAATGTTCTCAATGAATTTCAATAACATTCTGTGGAAGGGTTGGCCATGGGCTAAAGGAGAATAGATTAAAATGTTGGGGCTAATCTAGGAGTTTTTTTTTACAGTTACCTCCCCTACATTGTAGCTATATATGAACTGATTTTCATTCAGTTTTTAGTGATGTTCTGTTGTTATTCTACGATCCACCTTCAAACACTTCCTCTCTCAGGTCTTTTCTTCTTTGCTTCTCTGCGTCACTGATCAACCGTTGCTTATGCACACACCCCATAATCCAAAGTGCCAGTGATCCAGAATGACCAGCATTTATGGCAGTTCCTTCTGCCTATGCTAAACCTGAGTAGCTGATTGGCCACTTTCGCTGGCTCACTGGAGCTGAGTTCTTTTGCTGGCGGGGAGGGGGCATAGCATTTTCATTACAAGTGACAATGGTGTTGGCAGAGGTATACGTTCTCTGAGTGCTTACTCGTTCTGACATGTCCTTGCTACAGTCAGTCCTCTCAAGATAAGCAAGTGCGGGGCTTCTAAAATGCAACTATTTGATACTTTTATGGAAAAATTTAATATTTTCATTGATGATTAATTTTACTTATAATATATAATCATAATATCTATACAATTCAAAATTATTTTGAATAAAAACTGAGAAAAAACCCCAAAAAACATGTTTAATGATTGCTGTATAGTTAGAAGTAAATTCAAACATTGAACTCTCAAAATTTGTAATGCATGTCTGTTTTGATAATATAAAAATATATATTATTATGTTGTTACACTTAAAATGTCGTTGTTTTTTTACATCATAGAAAATAATGCTAAAAGTGAAAGATTTACTAATGTAAATAGAAATATAATTCATTATTATTGGAAGTTTTTGAGCCCTTGTTGAGCAATTGCTTCTACCCAAGAAGTTAGACCAATTTTCAAGTACAATTTCATATTAGGACAATGTAAACTGGTCAGTGTTGGGTCAATAGGTTTAGGTCTGGAAATATGGATACCAAGGATAAACCTCGAGCGAGGCCCAAACATATTCTCAATGATGAAGAATTATCGACAACAGTGGCCAACAACCCAGGAACAACGGTTTGAGCACTTTCTGGAGACTTTTAGGACTTCAAACAGTGACTGTATCACGTCATCTCAAGACAATAGGAAAGGTTAAAAAACGTTGGAAAAATGGGTCCCACATTACCTGAATGAAATGCTCCATGACAGTTCCAGACTTCACACCTCTCAGTTGACTGTGTCTAAGCTTAGAGAATTGAGATATGAAGTCTTGGAGCATCTTCCATCGTCACCTGACATTACTCATACAGATTATCATCTTTTAAAGAATTTTGAACTTCATATCAGTAATAAAAGGTTCAATAATAAGGAAGCCATAATTAATGTTTTTATTGAATTTCTCACCACTAAACCTAAAGAATTTTATAGAAATAACATATTATCATTAGAGGATTATTATTGTTTCAAATGGGTCATATATTGATTAAATACTTACCGTTTTCTGTTTCCTTCATTTTACTGTTCAAATTTTCAAAGTGTCAATATTGCTCTTTTTTTAGTATAAGCAAAATTTTGTGCAAGACTGTCAAGTGAGAATGATATCAATGTCTAATACTAAATGTCTATTGTCTGTTCTATGGTTCATGACCACGGTTGCCAACTCGTTTTTAATTTTTTTTTTTTGTGAAAACATCTAAAAAAATCTAAATTCTCCAGAAAATAATCTGAGATATAATCTAAAAATATACTACATATATTTAAAATCAGTGTACGCAATTTCTTAAACCCCTAAAAACACACATATACAGCCTACTGGAACTGTTTGAGGCACTGGGTAAAGTCAAAAGTTCAGAAAAGAAGTGGTTCAAATCGACCATTGTAAAATAATATAATAGATATAATATTGAAATTATAGATTACATATATTTTATATATATATTCAGTAAAAAATACCACTTTTTTGCTAAGATTATTTTAAAGCATGTATACATATGTCATGTATAGAAAAGTGATAAATCCACTTTTTAACTGCAACGAACGTCAACAGTTCTATGAATGCCAAAAATGATTTCATTCAGACCAAATTTGAATAGGTTAATAGCATTCATACGAAATGACGAACAGAGTGTGTGGGCGAAGAAAGTGAATATTTTTTTCCTATTTTACGTCACGCTATGTCATATGATTCTTTATTTTAAATCACTCCTCAAATAAAAAGAAATGTGATGTAAGAAAAAGCGTTTGTAATTTAAGAAGCTAAAACATTTTTTTAACATCTCATATTGTAAGCATAGAGTTCTGACCTATAACTTATGGGGAACACAAATAGATACACACTTCTACAAAATAGATACACACTGGCTTACAAACGAAAATGTAACAAAACTTGAGAAAACCAATCAGTGTCCATTTTCTGAGAGTCTTTTTTTAAATCTCTTAACAGCTTTACATTATTCTTTTTTTTTAATTAATTGGAAGCAAATAGTTCTATTACAGAAACAAATGTTGTCAAATGCTATCAAAAATTGTATAAACAACATTATAGGTTTTGAACAGTCTGTTGTTTTTCTTGTTTAATATCAATATATTTGGTTTTTGTCTGCTTTTGGTTTTACTTCAAAAGTTCCAGATTATAAATGCTGTTTTGCAATCATTTGAACACTGAACTGTTTTAATTTTACTTAATGCTTATAACATGACTAACTTTTTAAAGATTTTATATAAAAATCCCAAGGGATACAGGGATTTTTCTGCCATACTAGTATGATATGAGAATTCAATCAGAACTCTATCAACAACAAATATCAAGCCATTGAGCTATTATCTGGGGAATTGGTAAATATACTTATGCAAAGAATCTTAGTCCATTTTTTTATGTATCATATTTTATGTACATATTTGTGTGGTTATTACAGTAGGTTGTTTATTGGGAAATTCTTAATGGAAATCCAGGACCCTCAACTGGTTTGGTAGGTATTAAGTTGGATATTGGTTGTTTTAAACTTGTTTTTTCATGAAACAGGGATAGAACAAAGGACAGGAGATCTAAAGATTGATCAAGAAAATACTTCCAGGTTTAGAACCCCTGGATGTTGATTGCCTGCCCAGTATTAACAAAAATAGTAATGCTGTTAAATTTTCTGATGTTCATATAAAGCTGGAAACCTCAGAACTTAATCCAGCCATCCACAATGGGGGCCCTGGGACATTTGAAGGGGCCATAGACTAAATAATAATAAATGAATTTCTGTCTATCTGTTTGTGCTGTATCCCTGTTTGACAGGGGGCCCTGAAACTTGAGAAGATCTCGGGGTGGGGGGGGGGCAAAAAAGTTGAGATTGACTGACTTAATATACTGTAGCTGAGAAAATGTAACAATAGAATTCTCCTAAATCAAAAAGAATTAGGCTTGAGAGCCTAATTCTTTTTGATTTAGGAGAATTCGTCATACTTTCAGATAGCTTCAAAAAAGATACATAGGTTTGAATTAACTGACCACACAGCCAGTGGCAATTCTACGAATTTTGGCTGGCCCCTAGGTTGGCCCCACCACTTTCATAGGCTTTAATGTAGGGCTGTAGCTGATATATGATTGAGTATCTCAGATTTTTTTGTTTTATCCACAGCATTTGGTCAGGCTAATTAGAATTAAACATAATTAATTATTCGACTTGGATTTAAAATCCTTATATTTTGCAAGAAGATTTCTCATAAAGTAGTTTCTGCTACTACCACTACTATCAGCGCTAATTCACTTTTGCACCCCCAGGCAGTCAGACAAGGGTGCTAACTCTCAAAACATTAACAAAGAAAATTGTGAACACAAATTTAAAATCCAATTTCTCTGCTTTCGATTTATTTTTCAAATTGCTATTTCTTCCATTGTTTTTTAAGCCTTTGTTAGCGTGAAATGTTTTCTTTTATTTCCCCGTGAAATATACAAAGATTGCCCTATTCTTCCATTTTGGGAATCAAGCTGCTCCCTGCCCCTGAGATAAATTAAAAAATCACTATTTTTTCCCATGTGTGATTTTTTTGTCTTTTGTGTTAATTTAATATACCACTTGTACGCGGAATTAAAATTCGATTCCTCTGCTTTTCTTTCGAAAATTGCTATTAAATGCAGGTAAAATCGAAGTTCCAATGTGTTTTTTTTTCTTTTTTTCTTTTGTTTTTGCTCCCATTAAAAAAAATATTTGCCTCAAATTTTAATATGAAATAATCTTTGATTTTTTTTGTTGAAATCAAAAGAAATGATTTTGTTTATTTTTTGGTAAAATCGAAGAAATATACCATGTTAACTCCCTTTGTTTTTGTTTTGAGAATAACCTCCCATGTCATCTGACAGTTTGGGGTTGCGAAAATGAATTAGCGCCCAACTATATGAAAATTGTTTGACGTAGTAGTATTTTATTCAATTTAGTAAAGTATTATACTTATATTTTAAAAAATCATTCATATAAGTTGTGTATATCAATGAAGTATAAAAATGAAGATTTCTAGTTTTGTAACTGAATAATAATAGTGTGCTGGTTCATGCTCACCCTGATAATATTGATCTGATTTCCATCTATCTATTAATCTAGTACTAAAAGTCTGATTCCGTTTATCTCAAGGTGAAGCAAAAATAAGGCCATACAGCTACGCAAATCAAATATCTGACTAGAGGGGACCAAATTGGAATGAGCCATAGCGGTGTTGCTTTCTATAAAACAATTAAAAAGAAAATTTAACCCAGAAATTTGTAGTTTATTCAAAGTTTTATAGTTTTTCATGTTACACTTATGTGGGATTGTTTACTATAAAATGTGACTAAATTCTTTATAACTTAGGAAAAAATAATAAATAAAATGTGCTTGGTAAATGTTTTTCTGTACTACTACTAATAGTTTTGATGAAAAAGCGATACGCATCGAGAAAAAACGTTTAAAACTTGTATAAGAATTATTTTTATTGTAAGAAATATTTACCCCATTCGTAAGAAGAATGAATGAAGAATTTTTTAATCTAAAAAT
Source organism: Architeuthis dux (assembly GCA_006491835.1). Taxonomy (NCBI): domain Eukaryota; kingdom Metazoa; phylum Mollusca; class Cephalopoda; order Oegopsida; family Architeuthidae; genus Architeuthis; species Architeuthis dux. The sequence continues at coordinate 3,921,453 of VCCN01005798.1, forward strand.
GATTTGTTTTCTGACATTATAATCGAAGATATGCTTCACCTTGATGATTTCTAAGTAACCAAAATGGTACATTGTAGCCAGAGGTATTGGATTAAGGTACCCCTAAAAATACTGTTTTGATCTCTTATTGGGGACAAACGCCCTATTTAGGCCTTCTGCACGAACTAGCTGAGAACCTGGCCGTAAGGTGGATTTTCAGCTAGTTTGTTGAAATTTCTTACAATTTAATCAGAATTATCATTTTTTTTATGTGAATAAATTTTGTTCATTCATTTTCAGATGAAGTTAAAACTTTAAGGGATACACTTGACAAAAAGGACCTGGAATTACAAGCCTTAAGAACGGTGAGTAATTGCAGTTGTTAGTGTTATCCTGTTTGTGTAAAGCTGTTTTTGCTATATACATTATGCACATGGGTAGTTAACTATTTAATTTACTGTGACCATTGCAGTATTTAAATTTCAATAATTATAAATGAACATGTTAATAAACATCAAAATATTAAACAATCCACCACATTTTCTTGGTTACCTGTGAATATGTTAGAAATTGTCAACCAAAACTGTCAACATAGGTCAACATAGGTTTCTTCAGTTTTTAAGTGACTGGCTGGCTATCTATCTATCTATGTATATATCTGTCAGAAAATTTCAACATTTTCTCCTTATTATGTCTAGAAAAAACGTTATTTTTTTGTTTTTTCAAAATTCTCCCCCAAAATAAGTTTGTAGTGGGGGGGGGTTAATTTATAATGTAAGTGTAAGCTAAATTGGTCCCTTAGTTTGTGTTCAGCAGCGTTCACACTTTTTTTTGAAAATTCAGACTTTTTTAGTGATCCAACAAAAGGCGAGTGAAGTAACTTATTCATTGATCGCACTTTTCCATTTTTTTAATTGATCACCCCCAACATGGACCTGTTTCTCAAATACTGTTTTACTCTTTATTCAAGGAAATTTGCAGCATAATGGACTTATAGTATATCAAATTTGTTTTGTTTACTAATATTATTGAAATTCCTGCTTTATTCCGTATACAAGATCTGGTATAAAACTATCTCTAACCTGCTCTCTGTTTATCTACTGATAGCCCAAAGGAATCAAAAGTTATACAAAAACAAAGTTTTGAAATTGTGAAGTAATTTTATAATTTTAATTCTGTTGTTTGTATGGGAGGAAAAGGTATAAAAATAGTACAAGCAAGAAGTAGCTGTCAATACGTAAATATATGTTCTTTGTTTAGTATAGTAACAAAAGTCATTTACAAATTCTGGAATTTTTATTCTTCAGTGATGTCTTTTTGAGTAGATTACTTATATTACTTTATTATTGTAAATGACTAGAGTAAATGTGTATATTATATGAGTTGTAGTACTTTCCAGGGGGGTGGGGTACAAATGCACCCCCTTATAGACGCCCATGTAATTCATCTGGTATATTTAATGAGATACTTATACCTTTGAATGTTTGGAACCTGATCATGTCATGAAACACCTGCTATTGTTATCAGCTGATTCTGAATTTCTCTGTTTGTGCTACTTTAGGTAACTGATAGAATTGAAATCTGAACAGGCTGAATAACCAATGAGAAACATTTAAAAGAATCAGCTTAATACAAGTGTTCCTTGTTATAACGCAGGTATTGGCTCCAAGAAAGCCGACCGCATTAAAACCGAGCCACAATAACTGTGGGGTGGGTATGGGTGATATTCAAAGAGGGCTAACATTGTAATAAAAATTAAATGAATTAGACAAAAAGATTTTAGTAGACAATGCTTAAAATTTCAATACTGTGTCATCAGTGTACCCATGGCCTATTGGTAAGTCATCAGGCTGCTAAGGTCCGCATTGGAGTTCAAATCGTGGCAGTTCCACTTAATTTTATATATCAGTTTCCTTCAGTATGACAGAAAACAAACAAATAAATAAAAACACTTTGGTAATTATTATAGCAGGATATTTAGTCACCAATGAAGAGTTAAATGTAGTAGTAATGTGTAGTTGATGGAAAAGAAGAAGTCAGAGTTACAATAACAATAAGTCTATTGTTATTTAAATGAACAGCCTGTCTTTGGCTGAGTAGTTCTGATATTGACTTAATTAAGTTCATAGTAAGGTTCATACAATGTCGTCGGATGTTAGTGCCTTTGTTATTTGTTGTTTGTGTGTTCTTATCTGTTTAGCTATGTTTAGTTTGAATGTGTTTGGTTCGCAATTGTCTTTAGTTGTGTTTAAGAAAAAGAAGAGAGACAGAACAAAGACATGTATTTGCAGGGCGATTGCCTGGACCAGAGAGACCTTCCCAGTTCCCACTTCCAGGCTCCCGTTTTCAATACTGGAAACTGGGCTCGTTAAAATGGGGGCTGATGGGTATGTAGAGCGCGAGCTGGTTTCTACAAGGTGGATTATTAGTAAAAGGAAAAATAAATGTTAAAGAGGGGTTACTAATTAAAGTTTAAGTAGGATATGTAATGAATGGTGAGGCAGGGGGGATGTTACTTGGGTTTGTAGAAGAATGAGTACCGTTTCTACAGTTGAAAGCGATGGCAAAAATGGTCACCACGTGGAGCCGGTAGTAGCAGCAGGAAAGGTCAAGGGGTCAAAAGAGGAAGGACCGTAAAAGACCGTATGGTTTTTGGCGGTAAAATCGAACAAAGGAAAAAGAATGAATAACACAAAAGTTTCAGGTTTAAAGTTTAAACAGGCCATGTTTAATAAAAAAAATAATATGTACGGAAAAAGGGGTAAAAGAAAAAAAAGGAAAAAAAAGGAATATATGCATATTGTAATTTGTTTTTGGGGAGATGATGGCGAAAAGAAAAGAAAAGAAAGAAAGAGGGACTTTTTGCCTCTAGCCATTTTTCATATTCCGAAATGTATTTTGTGAGACGGCAGTGTTAGTTATCAGGAACTAGATTATAATGTATTTGCTCTCAACAAAAGAAATCGGCGTTAGGTGAAAAGGAGGGCTTCTGACAGAAAGTAGAGAAAATGCCAGGCATGAAGGAAATGGTTTTTGGTCAGGAAGACTTTTAAGGGTTGCTCCGCTAAACCTGACTTTTATCAGAAACTATATTATAGATGGTCGTTACACATTCTCGGAAGGGCCTATGAGTGAGGCATTTATTCCTAGTTTTTGGCGAAAAGGATGACCAAAGATTTTAGGGTAAGAGGGAGAGATGTTTTACGTGCCAGAGAAATAGACACGGGCTAAGGTAGCGCTGTAGTGAAAACAGGCTACGAAAAGGCCATGAGAATTGATAGACAAGGGTTTTTATAGGCGTGTTGACGTCACGCAAAAAGGGAGCTAATTGATGAAATTTTCTTAAGAAGTATGTTACTTATTAACAATTGGGTTGGGTCTGGGAATGCTAAAAATATTTTCCCATATAAAATAATGGTAATTGCTTCTTTGTTTTACTCCATTTTGGCTTACGAAAGGCTTTTATAGGAAAGCTCTACTTTTGAATAGCGGGGAAAACCTGTTTATTTATTATTTTATTATGCCACTTTGGGCATCTCCAATTATAAATGATATTTACACGTCAACTTTAAAAACAAATATAAAATTCATAAAACCACTATTAAATGTACATAAATATAAACAATATTTACAATTTAACACAATATACAGATCAGATTCTCTTGAAAATTTCATCAGACAGATCCAAAAAATAACCTTGAAAACTCATGCTCTTTCCATAATTTCTAAACTTATCTAAATTATTAAGAAGCCTTGGAAAGGAAAGACACCTTTTTGTCTTATAAAATACTTGTGATATAAAGTATCCAATACAATTAAAAAAGTTTATTTTAACATCCCTATACAGCTTCAAAATTGACAGAATTTGGACCAAAGATTTCTGATTTTTGTACATAACTTTTCAATGTTCAATCTTGTTTCAATATTTTTTTGTATTTCTTAATCTTTGGTCCAAATTCTGTCAATTTTGAAACTGTATAAAGATGTTAAAATGATCTTTTTGAAATGTATTGGATACTTTTTGCACTCACGGTATGAAATCAAATGATGGATAATTTTATATCCAATCGACAGAATATGATAATTATAATAAGGCTCTCACTAATAAGTGTCATTATAATTATCACACTCACTGTATGTAATGATTGAAAGTGAAATGGCCAAAATACTGATATGATCAGTTAAATCTGTCACTTTAAAATTGCAAGTATAAGAGCTGATGATGATTACAAATAATCAATCACTTTAAAGAAAAAATCTTTCTCAATTGAATATGACTTTTATCTTATAATTAAAAGGAAATTGAAATTGCTCAAAAAAACCACGAGGACAGATTAGATAAACAGAAGTTGGAAGCTGCTGAAAACATTAAAGAAATCATCAGGAAACACAGGAAAGAAGGTTCAGTATGAATTCTTCTCTTTTCTTCACATGATATTTGTTATTGGGACATTAGTCATTTTCTAAGCTTCACTTAGTCTGACACACGGTCATAGTAGTGGGGCACTCAATGAGGATTGAACTCACTACACTAGCAAATTAGCCTGTGACATGAGTTTACTAGCTACCACACTTCAGTAGTTGCCCTTGTTATTGGGATATTAGACAAGTGGTTTTTTTTTGTTTTTTTAATGCTGTGCTCTTGTAGAAATTTTCAATATCCAGTGAGTATTTGTATCAACACTTTATTGTCTTTATTACAGTTGTGATGTTTTATTTTATAAAGCTGGTGCACAAGTTTGGGTTTGAATTAAGTACATCCTTATGTAACTCTCTTAAAAAAAAAGAAAGCACTTTAGTTGGTAAAAGTTTGTTACTGGTTCATAAACTGATATTTTATGATACAGTAAAAATTTCAAAGGGAGGTAACCAGTAGAGATGCTGTACATGGGGAAAAGGAGAACCCTTACAATAAAACTAACCCTAACCCTAAAACTAAATTATATCCTTTATAATTA
>VCCN01005798.1:3949283-3967351 GCA_006491835.1 Architeuthis dux
AGTTTGGAGTCGTTTGGATCAGTGGTTCTCGAGAAATCTAATGAAAAATAAATAAAAATCAGATCTTTTATAAATTTATAGATCTAAATATAATATGTCACCAGTTCTCCAAGTGTTGGTTTAGAGATTTAAAATATACAGATGATGTGATAATTTTTGTTTTTTGATTATTAACAACATAAGCATAAAACTGCATCTCATTATCTTATGAAGTAACTGAAATACTTCGAAGACATAGTTTTGTACGACGGATGGTAATTTATTTTACATGACAATTATGGCAGGCTGCTCCACACACCATAAAGTCCGGCCCCTTCCAAACATGCACCTTTGGAATGGGCATGCCTTAGTATAAATAGTGATACAAAATTATAACAGTAATATGCAAGTCCAGCATTGTGTGTGATGCCTGTTGGTTATAGAAAGAAACTTAAATAGATCTGAAAGTAATTGATTGCAGTGCAAAAAATAAAGAAAATGAGTACAAAAATAGGTTGATTCCTAGAATGTGTCTGTAAAATTGAGATAACTTTTGTCAGCCTTAAAATCAACTGAGGATTATCTCCTGTTTTTCAACAACAACAACAACAACAACAAAAAAGCGGAAAAACACTCACCCACTCAATTTTAAAACGGCGCACAAATAAAATAAATAAAAACAACTATTTCTAGTTTCTATACAAACCTTTAACATTTCACACACTCGATGTTAAAAACGGCACACAAAATAAAATTATTAAAACCAACTCCATTCCAAATAAATTTATTCAAAGCAATAATCTGTTTTTCTTCCAAGAGGCAGATAATCATTCATTTTAAGGCTAACAGGAGTTATCTCCGCTTTACGTGCATATTCTAGGATTCTATGAAAAAATAAAACGCAGAAAGAAAGAATTTTCACCAGGGTTATCACATCACCATGCGATTTTAAAAAAAAAAGAATATTTATTCTTGAAGAAAAGGCACACCGAATAAAGAACACATATAGGAGAGTGGCGTGGAGAGAAACCGGCATCTCACCTTTGCGTACTCGAGAGGTGTCTCAATGATGGCCCGTGCAGTTGATGCACAGGCACCGCCTGCTAAAACTCGGCTAAGTAGAAAATTAAAAAAATTTTTCTTAATTTAAAAAAAAAAAAAAGGAAAAAAAAGAAGATACGTGAAGTGTCTGTTTGTTGCTCCGAATTACAGCAATTATTTTCAGAAGTTAATCACTGTGAAAAGAATTCACAGATATACAGAATTCCCTGCTATTCGAAAGTAGAGCGTTCCTATAAAAGCCCTTCGTAAGCCGAAATGGCATAGAGCAAAGATGCAGTTACCATTAATTTATATGGGAAATCTTTTTGAGCGTTCCTAGACTAAAAAATGATGAAGATGGTATGTCAGGCTGAGTCATTGGAAGTCGTGGTGGTGGGAGGTAGAAGAGAGAGAGAGAGAGGAAGAGGGTGTTCCCTGCCTCTATAATGCTCACTGCAAAACAAAAGCTGAACACTATTTTTGCTTTTCGCTTTTTTCCTGAAAAAAGTGGCATAAAGCAAACTTTCGAAAAGCGGGGACTACCTGTATTTAAATTATATTAGATTATACAGTGGAAGAGTCCATTGTTTTAAATGGTGGAGAAGAGTCCATGGTTACGGACGGAGAACCAAAAAAAAAAATCAGTCACTATAGAAGTAGATTGGTCTAAGAGAGACAACTCTTAAGAACTTTTTAATGCCTGGAATGATTGTGAGCCTTTCATATTAAATATCTTGAAGCAGTGTTTCCCATATTTTTCGGACTACATATTAGAGTATATATTTCCTCAGCCCTCCTCCCTTTTAAAATTAAATTTAAGCATTTATTTTATAATAAGAAATATATTGGAATAAAAGTATTAAAAAATACTTGCTTGATTATTATAAAAATAATTAATGTGAAGGATAGGCCTGATGTGATGAAACTAATTTAAAATGTCTTTCAACATGCCGCTACCAACCCCTTGGGTCTTCCAGCACCCGCAATGGGGGTGGTAGCGTCCACTTTGGGAATCACTGTCTTGGAGGCTCAGTTTTTTGTAGTGATATTACAAAATTGTAATACAGAAAGAGTGAATTAACCAAAACTGGGCAGGAAAAATTGTACTTCTAACCAGGGTTGCCAGATTTGGCCAGAAGGGGAGATAATCTAAGCTTTAACTCTGAGACTTACACAAAGCAGGCATTGGAATAGCGTTTAATTTGGAAATGGAGCAGTTCAATACCAGCCTCTTGAGGCGGGTTCTGGACAAATCTGGCAACCGTGCTTCAAACAACAAATTAATCGAATATTTTATTAACCAAAGCAAAGAGTTCTTCAAACTTTTTTGATTGCTACCCAGTTAAATTTTATACAAAACCTTACAACCCACCGACATATATCATGTACAAATGCATGGTACTAGCACCGTCAACTTGCATAAATAGAAACTTAACTCATTCATTCTAGAAAATTCAAAATGTAATTCAAGGGAGTAACTTCTGATTAAAGTTACCCCCCTCTTTCACTTTTTGGTAAATCTTTTCAATTTAAAAAAAAAAAAAAAAAAAAAAAAAAAAATTAAATTCAATTCACAAAAAAGTTCTATTTAAAAAAAAATCCTATTCATTGAAGAGTTCCACAGTGGTTACAAGCGGTCTATGAATCTAAAATATATAATTTTCTAACTAGTATGATACATTCATACATAAAATGTCCACGTGCACATTTTGGTCATGTCTGACTGAATTCTGACTTATAAAATGACACAAAAAATATAAACTTTTAGGTAAACCTTTGTCGTCATTTGTCTACTATTATGTTATGATTAAGTTTAACGAACAAATTACTGATGACAAAGGTAAATAAGATTATTAGATATATTCAGATTTCAAATATTAATTATTTTATTGTCACCAATATTTTTCTCACTTACTCTTTATTTATTCATTTATCGTGGACCTGCAATCCAGTCAGCCGGACCTTGTTACCCAGTAATGGGTCGGGACCCATACTTGGAAGAACCCTGATCTAAAGGAAATACTCTTCTTTCAGTGCTTTCTACAAATATCTTTGTAGTTAGCCTTCCGGGGTCACAATTGCTAAATATGAAGATCTTCGTTTTTCTAGCAGTAGTTTACTTCCTATACTTCCCTGATGTAACTACATGACCCAGTTTCCCATTCCTGTCTCATTGGTGGTTTCAAGGAAACAATAGAGATTATAACTGTAAAAACGAGTAGCATTGAAAGTGTTAATAGGTTGACCAATTGATATAAGAATACAAGGACAAAACACTGAAAAAAATGTTAAATAATTTTAAAAGCCTTTCTGCTTTTCTTATTTATAAAATGAACAGTTTCTTAGATTTATTTAAATTAAAGTTTGGGTACTTTCCAATTATACTTTGTGACTTTGGAGTGGATAGGAGAAAAAAGCTTTATTTTGAAATACACATTAATTATTATGTAATATCTTACAATATTGCCCACATTAAAATACATTAGCATTTACTTTTGTTTCATTATGACTGGTCCATTATAAGATTAAATATAAAACTGAAAAAAGAAAAAAAAAAACAAAAACAAAACATAACATTGATTCAAACCTGTTATCTTAAACAATGAGTGCAAAACTATTATCATAATACAGAATCTTTTCTCTTCCTTTCAAAGAAGCAAAAGAGAAAATCATCTTATGAATTAGATTTTGGTCAGCATTGAAAATCTTTTAACTGTAATTTGAAAATGTTTAACATATTCAGATGAAAAATGAAAAAGATTAATGAAATTTAATCAAATAATTTAAATGATTTAAATGGAAAATGAAATGAAAAAAAATATGAATGAAAATGAAATTTAAATGAAACATTTTCATGTTTTTTTTTGCCCCCCCCCCAAAAAAAACATGAAAATGTTTCAATAAAATACATTTTATGAAAAAAGTATAAAGGTCTCCGGCAGAAAACTTATTTTGATTACCATATTGTCTCTATCATATAACATGGTTTTTGTTTATAAAACATAAACAAACAATTTGATCACCCATAACTCACTATACCAAAGTCTTTGTACCTCCCCGAAACTTCATACACAATTTCATTGAAATTCCTTTAAAAATAACAGTTATTCAATTTTAAATTACGCATAAAATGTAAACAAACAATCAGATCAGTCAAAACTCACCATTTTTTAATTATCAGGATTTCCCCAACATTTTAACTAAATTTCAGAAAAAATCATCAAGAATTGAAATTTTTTTTCCAACTGGAACCAAAAACATGGTTGTTGTTTAAAATGTAAACAAACAATTGGATTGCACATAACTCACTATACCAAAGTCTTCATACCCCACCCACGCTCCAACCTTCATACAAAATTTCATTGAATATTTAAAAATAAAGGAGTTATTCAATTTTAAATTAAAAGAAGTTGACCACTTTTAAAACACGGACAACACTAATTTTTAATCCATAGCGAATCATAGTCTCCAGCGTTTTCAAATGCCAGAGACAAAAAACATCCAAATATTTTGGAGTTTTTAGTATTACAGAAAAGGGTAGAATCCTAGTTTCCGTGCGTAAAATGGAGATAAATCCTGTTAGCCTTAAAATGGACTAAGGCTTACAGGATTATCTCTCCCAGACTTGCCAGATTGCCTTCTTTCTTTTTTTCTTTTTTGGCCAATGGTCTTGAGTTTTGCATTATGGTAAAGTAATTTTAAAAAACCAAAAAAGCCAAAAAAAAGAGAAGCCAAATTTGACTTTAAAAAAAGGCAACCTGGCAAGTCATGGGAAGAATCCTGTAAGCCTTTGTTCATTTTAAGGCTAACAGGAGTTATCTTCATTTTACACACCAAAACTAGGATTTTAACCCAGAAAGACATACAGACACAGAAAATACTTTTCTTACATTAGATTACTTGCAGTCTGTGGTTTCTATAAATAAATAAACCCTTCAAACAGCCAAGAAATACTGTTATGCTTCATTATTTTATCATCATGTAGCGCTATTTCCGCCTACTGCAGATTGCGAATTCACATTGCTTATTCTCTTCTAAATTTTATGATCTTGAGCATGGGTCCAGTTCTTACATTTTGACCAGAGCAGTATGTTGTCAAGCCATCTGCGTTTTGGTTTTCCCTGTTTACATTGGCCTGGTACATAAACTTCTAAACACAGTTTGGCAAGTCATGTTTTTGATCGTTTAATGTGTCCAAATAGTTTCAGGGACTTGCTTTTCAAAGAGAGGTGGGAGATTACTCTGATTTCTTAGTGAGGGTATTCTTATTTTATCTGTTTGTCTGTACCCAGTGACGAAGCGCATTATATAGTTTTGGAATACTTCAATTTGTTTGAAAGTTTGGCATTCCATGTAATACAGTCAAGGCCATACAGCACAATGGGGAGGATATACGTTTCATATATCTTAGTTTTCATCTAAGAATTTGTTTGTTTTTACTAAAAGCAGCCTAACAGAAACTGCTTCATTAAATACAGTCGCTATATTCTTAAAAAATAAAAGTGCACAACAAGGTCATTTAATAAATAATATTTACTATCAACCATAAGGAATGAATGAATAAATACATTGACCTAAATACCACCCTTGTTTTTTCTTTATGTTCAACAGTTTAGCTTGAATTGTCCCAGTAGTTTGAGGTCAGTGAAGAAATATCTCTACCCAATAACAGCATTTCTGGCTATGTGTTACGTGTACAGGCTATACCAATGGAGCTAGAGAGCTGAAACTTCAAAAATTCACTCTTATTATATCCAGAGAAAACTTTTTTATTTTTAAAATTCCCCTGCAAAATAAATTTTTATAGGGTGTGCAATTTACAATGTAAGTTTATGCTAAATTGGTCTCAGCGTTCATGCTTGTTTTTTGAAAATTCAGACTTTTTAGTGATCACCGCCCAACAAAAGGCGAGAAGTTAATCATTGATCACTCCTTTTTACAATTTTTTAATTGATCACCCCTAACACGACATGCTGCCAAAAGACGTTGGTCACATGACAGTTTCTATTGAGTGACTAACCAGACATGCTTTTTTTAAAATGTCATTTAGTTAACAAAATTCATATTAAGAGTTTTTTTAATTAATGGAAATTTTCAAGTTAGTTATTTTAGTGATTAATTTGTCATAACCAATTTCATGATACCTTCTGATTCTGTTATAAATTAGAGATTTTAACATTTCAAGGGGCTGGTGGTATTGAACATCTGCCTCCAGACTAGCTCGATTTCCAAAGCTTATGTTGGTTAAGTGTCTGAGAGAAAGCTGGGATTATCTCCCCTTCTGGCCAAATCTGGCAACCCTGCTCTGTAATCACTGATGAAAAGTCTAAGTTTCTTAGAAGAATAAAACAAAGGAATCTTTAAATGTGAAAATCTCTAATTTACAACAGAATCAGAAGCTATCATTAAATTGGTTATGCAAAATTAATTACTAAAATTTCTAACTTAAAAATTTCCATTAATTAAAAAACTTTTAATATGAATTCTGTTAACTAAATGGCATTTTTAAAAAAGCACACATCGATAAAGTCATTTAATAACTAGAAAGCACTCGGCCAATGCCATTGTCGCTAAAAACTGAATGAAAATTAGTTCATATATAGCAGTGTTTCTCAACCTTTTTCAGACCAACGCCGCCCTATGACAGCTAGCTACATGTCACCCCCCCTCTCTGTAGTTTAAATATGAAAAGTACTCAACAGATTTTTTTAGAGACACTAGCTGAAAATACCTGCCATCTGGCGGTTATCCCCAGCTATATGGAGCCTATGGCCATAATACCTCAAGTTAAATAACGGTATAATGTTTTATGGCTATAGACCCTATGTAGGCAAATACTTTCAGCTAGTATAATGAATGTAAAAAAAATAAATATTTTTGACTTGTTAAACAATATGTTTAATTTTAGTTATGAAAAAAAATAACAAAAAAACAATTGTTTCTTTTTTCGGTTAAAATGCATTTTTCTATTACTCAACATTATATCTGTTATGTTTTTAAGTAAAATAAAAAGTTGATTGAATGTTAATAAAAATTGAAGGTAAATTAGGTGTTGTTTTTAATTAAATTCTTATATAACGTTAAGTTTACAGTTTAATTTACTCCAAAGAAACTGAAATATGAGGGTAAATTTAAATAAAAATTGATTTAAAAAAAAAAAAAAAAAGAAGTTTTATTTACTGCAGATAAATTGAAAAAGATGACAAAATTTAAGTAAAAATTGTAGTTGTTAATGTACGACAGTAACTTTTAGTATACTTAGAAAAAGTAATAATTAAGATTCAGTTTAAACTTATTTTTTGTGTGTCTTAATTCTTTAATGATAGGCATCTTAATATTTGAATATCAAAAAAGTAATTGTATGTGCTTCATGAAGGTAAATATTAGTTGAAATTAATCCAATGGGTTTTTGTCAAAAATTGGTTTAGTTTACAGCACAGTTTTTGTAGAAAGAACTTTTTTATTCACCTATTATAGAATATTATATGAATCCTAAAGACAAAACTGAACCCCTCTTGAAAAAAAGACAGTGAATGTAAAAAAAATTTGAAATAATAATTTCAACTTTCTTTTTAGTTATGTAAACAAAAAATGATAAATATATAGCCATTCCATACTTTAAAATTCTAAATGTTACTTTTTGTACAGTCATAAAAAAGTGTTGTTTTTTTTTAATAAAGATATCCTGGAACACTTTGGAAATTAAAACCATCTAGAGTGAAATATCTAAAGCAGGCCTGCACAACTCAAAAGCAGCAAGGGCCACATTGATTGCAGAAAATTAGCCAGAGGCTGCAATTGCAAAGAGTAAATTTTCAGACTAAATTACAATTTTATAAAAGATTTACAAATTATGTGTATGACATTATTTTTTAATAAAAAAATTACTTATATTGGTAAGTCCAGTGAGCCTGAGCTAATTTTATACATAAACTTAGCTCAGGATTTCTGGACTTCTTTATGATAGGAAGGAACAAAAACTTTCGACAGGAAATCAATAACCTATTTTAAAAACGTAATTATAATTTAAAAAATTTTGTTTTTATGTATTTTGCAAAAAGAATCTAGCCCAATTTTTTGTCTAAAAAAGAAAAACAAATTTTCATTAATTATAACTTAGAATTGGACTGCTATTTTATCACTGTTTACTTTATTCAGCATTAAATCAATCATTATGCCATATTTGATGACAGCTAATTAAAAATTAAACTCTGTAGTTAAAAATCTACCAAAAATAAAGTAATCGTCAAACAAAGATGAATATAAGGGGAATAACTACAATGATAATTATGCAAAAAGAAGAATAACTACAATGCTTACAGGTTTTCAATCAAAAAATGAAAAAATACATAAAAATACCCTGGTAAATATGTTTTCATCATGTCAGTATATTTCATTATTCAGCATTATTATAATTATTAATAACAAAATTTCAGGCTACCCAGGATACAGAAATTTAAAAAAAATAATTTTTTTTAAATATCAAATTAATCGAAATAAATCTTTTTATAAAAGTATTGCCTTTTTTCTTTTTACAGAATCAAATAAAACTAAAAAGTTGCAAAGATATTTTATTTGATTTTCAAACTTTCGGTACTTTTTTTGAAAAGGTAAACAGAATTTATTCATCCAGGGATTTTTTTTTAAATGTGTAAAACTCAATGAAAACATGATTGCATAAGTAAAATAAATCATCAAATTGATAAAGGCAGTGTAATCATGTAAAACATTTTCTCTGAAATTTGCAATGGGAACTTCATAAATAATTTCCTTCTTTTAATAAATAAGTACCGAAATTAAAATCCAGTAATTAGTTGATTTCTGTTAAGTTTTTAAAATCAGTATATTTTATGTGACGAAAAAAAAAAACGCCCAAAATATCTTCTTTGGAGTTTTAATTTTGGTTTTGGTTTCAAGTTAGTCATAAGAAAAAATAAAAATTACTTTCGCGCAATTAAAACATGTTTTAGACCATTTAAAAAACAACATTTTTCGTTAAAAAAATAAAATCGATTCCACGATTTGCCAGGAGTTAAAACTGTTGACAGAAAAATTTGAAAACTGTAATAAAAATTATAAAAAAAAACCAAACTGATTTATCAAAAAATATTACTTACTTTTTACTTAAAATATAATGAAAAATAAATTTATTCACACCAGAGTAATTATTTTACGTAAATGATAATCAAAACAAAGTTGGGATCGAATCTCATTGCTCTTTTTCAATTATTATGGATGTCCAGAAGAGATAGAAGAACTAGAATATTTATATTTTCTTTACTGCTAAAAAAATGTATTTATGTTGATTTTGAAAGCAAAAAGTAGGAAATTCTATTTACGTAGGTATTTGGGCAAATAAAAATATATATTTAACTATTTTTCTATTTTTTTCAGGGAGAGAAGAAAAATGAAGAAAAATTATTTCTTCAACGGTCTCCCATACTTACTAATTGCTTCCCATATGTACATAACAAAAAAATTTAATTCTATTGGAAATCTCTGGTTAATTGGATTTTCTTAAACTTTACAATTCTCGATTAATAAAACACATTTTTATTTAATAACCAAGTTTCATGATTATTCTTGGAGAATAAAGACTTTTAAAATATTCCAAAACATTGATTCACATATGCTTTTGAAAAAAATATTTAAAAAATAATATTTTGAGCAAATAGTTTTTTTTAGTCTTTTAAAGTTTAAAGTCTTAAATATATACTATTTAAAGAAAGCAACTACAAATTAAACAAAGAAAATGTTTTAGTTTTATTGAATTTTATTGAATCCAATTTAGCAACAGTAGGATGCTTAGTTTCAAAGTGCTGCCTCAAAGTATATTCCTCGGAACGGATACCATTTCACGACACCCAAGGTATACTATTTTGTCTTTGGAGGCAATAAATAAGTACTTTTTCGTCCATTCAGGGTTATAAGCTCTGTGCTTTGTTCCTATTTTTTTCTTTCAACTGCATGTAGAAACTTCTTAAAAAAGTGATCACCAACCGAATAACCAAAACACTAAATGAATACCAACCATCTAGTTGCTTCAATCTTTTCTTTTGTTGTTGTAGGTGATTTGAGATTTCCGTGCTTTTGCAGGAGATTCCTGGTTTCTTCTGAGAGTTTATTGATAGTTTGTTTGTTTTCAGACTTAAACATATTGGCAACTTCAACAAGGGTTGTTATTCTGTTATAGAGCTCATTGAGGGAGTTAATTAGGCACAAAACAGTAAAGTATCGGTTGAATGAAGACATGCTTCCACGAAAATGATTTTTATGCATGCAATCAGTTGCTGAATTTATTTTAAAGAGCATGACGGTTTTACTATTTTAAAAAAGCTCTCGTGGGTCGCACCAAGAGCTCTTGCGGGCCGCATGTTGTGCAGGCCTGATCTAAAGCCAGCAACTGATTTTATGGGGCAAAATCCAATCTTCAGGGAGAAACGGTGTGACAGAGAGGTTAAGCAAATCTCCATTACATATAAGATGTGGTAGCTTGTTATTATAAACAAAAACATCAACATTCAGTTCAAAGGTTTTATTAAGGAAAATGTTATAAGTATATCAATGAATTTCTAATGGGTGCTCATTATCAAATTAATTGTGGCTGCAAAGCAATTTAAAAGGTTTATTAAAAAGTAAATTACTTAAAAGAGTACATACAACATAATGATGATTTTTAACAAGTGTGGCAATATCTGGCTCGAGCTTTGACAAATAGAGTCTCAAGTCACCATGACTAACAATATCCAAGCAGTTTCTTTCATTCATAAGTATATGGCTCACTGCACTGAATCCCCGTTGTACAAGGTAAGAAGAGGCAAAAGCAATGAAAAGCAATTTTGCTTTTTTCCAAAGAAAAATAAATTTCCCATACTGGTGCAGCCACATTTCATGATATCCTCTGCAATCAAAGATTTGTTTCACTTCTTCATCATTTTGCCGCTCAATGATTTCTTCTTACAAGTTGATTTCTTGTTCTTCAAACTTGCAAATGAATGGATTCATAATCCATAGAATAACAGTAACACTACAGGGTATTAAGCATAATAGTTTGACACTTGCCAGTCACTTACTTGTATAGAAGAAATGGTTGGTGAAATAAACATTTAATAACTGCCTAATGCTAATTCCTTCTTGTTTGTAAGCAGATACGACTGAACAACAGCCATTTGTAAACCAGAATTATATATATTAATGGAATCTCCACAATGCTCGCTCTAGAAGCTCAAATGCCCCCTTAGTCACCTCAATGTCCCTTTGAAACAAACCAATGCTACCTAAGGGGGGTACTAGTGCCCACATTGAAAACCACTGATATATAGCTACAAAGTTCCTGGATACACCCCAAAATGTAATCAATTTTTCCTTAGTCCCATGCCCACCCTTCTATAAAATGTCATTGAAATTCATTGAGAAATTTTGGAGCTCTTTTATGGACAAATAAGAGTGAATACATAACTGTATGAAAAAATATCTCTTAACCAGAAAAAGAATTCCTAGATCCGACTGGTTAAGAATATTAAGTACTGAACATAACTTCTTTAAGGAATAGTATTCATTGATGTTAAATGCTACAGAATATTCTTGAGAACAAATACTTTGCATAGATAATAAACAGTATTAAGGAAATGAAAAGTAATGCAATACTTACAGCTGTATCCCTCCGGAGCCAGGAATAACGGCAGTACCTATAGGTGTGTCTAGGAATGTGTAGCTGAATAAATAAAAACAAAACAGGTCTGGTTAGTCACTCAATAGAAAAAGTCCCTTGACCAACATCTTTTGGTAGTATACCATATTGGGGATGATCAATTAAAAAATTGGAAAAAGGGCTGATCAATGAATTAGTTACTTCTCTCTAAGAGACTACTAAAAACCTATTTTTGGGGAGAATTTTCAAAAAACATTCTAGAAAATTTAAACATTTATAGTCCAGTCGTTTTAAGGTTTTACTGAGAACAAATTTGTACCGAGCTGAATTTGGTATCATTAGAAGCGCAATTTTATGCTGAAAAACATATCCAAAATCTACTGAAATCCAACCATTGGAACACTTTTTACAGTTTTTTTTACTGAAGCTGCCTATTTTGCCAGAAATTGGATGCTGCCATATTAGCTAAACTTAACAGGAATTCGACTTGATCAACTTAAATGTTAAATTTTGCAACCGTTGTTCATTTTTTAGTGTAGTTACATAATAATGAGTGACTAATTCACATTAATAAATAATAAATGACTGACTGGTAGTCTGGGAAATGGATATTTTTTTGTATTTGAGGGTAATTTGCTGACCAGATTAGCATAGAGAAAATCTTTTTAAGAAAAACCAAGACAACTCGGTGGAATAATAACGTTATTATACTTATCAGTTAATGTCAAGTGCTTCTAAATAGAAAGGTAGAGACAGCAATCAAAGGATCAGGAGAGGATTGAATTGTTCAATAAATCATTGAATGGATATGATATATCACAATTTCATATCAATTTCATGTCCTGGTTTTTTTTGCAATTTATGCCAATTTGGAGAGTTTCTGTCCTTATTTCCATTGGAAATTGGTAGCCCAAATGACACAAATACAATAAAAAGTATAAAAATATAGTGGCATTGAAAGTTTCAGGTCAACCAATACCACACTACCTGATGTTGGGTAAAATAGGTACCTTCTGTAAAATTGCTGTAAAAATGGTTCCCAAGCTTGGATTTTGGATTCAGCTTAAAATTGCGCTTCTAACGATTTAGCTTGGTACAAATTTGTTCCCGGTAGAGCCTATTTTGAGGCTAAAATGACCAGACTATTACTACTTATAAATATTTGAATTTTCAGCCCTCTAGCTCCATTGGTGCTGCCTGTACACAAGACACAGCCAGTCAGACCAGGTTTTGGTGACAGTTTTCATTGACAGTTTCTAACAATGTTCTTGTGGCACTAAGGGATCAATTTAGCATAAGCTTACATTGTAAATTAAAAACAAATAAAAACCACTTGAAAACTGAAGAAACCTATGTTGACAGTTTTGGTTGACGGTTTCTAACAAAAAACATCTGAGATTTTTAATACAATAGAAGATTTTAATAAAAACTAGACAACCCTGTGACACATTGGGTCACCTTTTGAGAGGAAATGAGTGCAATCTGGTTGGATTTTTTACACATTTGCAAACAAATAAATAAGGACCATTTATTAGTCATCTCCCTAGACAAATCGGTCATTATAATATGGGTAGAGATGAGTGTGTATGCACACCCCACCTTATTATTATTAAGTTGTAAATCACCCATTTTTTTGCATTCTTTAAGTTAGTACATTTTACTGGTACGTTAATTCAAAACCTCTGGCTACAATACACTGTTTCAGCTACTTAGAGGTCACATACAGATAAACAGACTAAGCTGGACACTCCCTACAAAACTCCCCCCCAAAAAACAAGGGAAAAATGGTATAAAGTGAACTTTCGAAAAGTGGGGACCTGTATTTGAATTCTATTAGGTGATTTTTTTTTAGGAAAGAATCTAAAAAACTTGTTTCAGTGGAAGGGTCCATTGTTTAAAATGGTGGGTAGGAGATATTTTTATCAACAAAAGAGTCCTTGGTTACAGGCAGAGAACCAAGAAAATCACACTGTTCATTATATAAGTAGATTTTACAGTACAAAAACAGAATTTCTTTAAATTTACTACATTTAACGAGGACTGTAATCAGGTAGTAGCTACTCATATACAAGTTTAATGAACACTGACAATCTATATGGCATAAATATAATTCCAAATTTAAAAAAAAGTATTAGGTTGTTACATTTTTAAAAAATAGTAAGATGAAGGATGATATTACCAACAAAAAAGGTAAATATTTAATCAAAATATGACCCATTTGAAGCAATTAACTTTTCCCAATGATCCTCTAATATGCCATCCCTATAAAATTATTTAGGCTTAGTGGTCACAAATCCTGTAAAAGCATGAATTATTGCTTCCTTATTATTGAACCTTTTATTATGAATATGAAGTTCAAAATGCTTGAAAAGATGATAATCTGTAGGAGAAATGTCAGGTGAATATGGAAGATGCTGCAAGACTTCATATCTCTGTTCTCTAAGCTTAGACACAGTTAGCTAAGAGGTGTGATGTCTGGACCTATCATGGAGTATTTAATTCAGTTCAGATGGAACCCATTTTTCCAACTTTTTAGTCTTTTTTATTGCCTTGAGTCTCCAGAAAATGCTTGAACCGTTGTTTCTTGGTTTGTTGGTCACTGCTGTTGATAATTCTTCATCATTAACCCAAAAACTATGACAGGTGGCAAAGAGTAAAGCTAAGCCTAGGTCGCCCTATGATCTCAATGCTGATTGAACCGTAAGTTGAGCTCAGGTAGGATTTCGTGAAGTGTTGCCGATTTGTATTTTTAATCGCGGATCAAGACGTTTTATACTCATGTCGCTATGACTTGAGTCTCAATCGCTGCAGAAGAGTCTGGCGTCACATGACCATAATTTAATTTAATTTATTCAAAACAAGGATAACTACATCAAAACTATTATTTTACAAAACAGTGGTTAAAGTTGAATATTCGAAAATAAATAGAAAAAAGCTTTTCGCAAGTAATTTTTGGTAGTTTCAATCCATAATACTTTATCTTTATCCCCCCTGTAAAACCAATTCTTTTATTAAACTAACAAAAACCTTTTCCCCCCTTTTCGTCAAACAATATTTTAGATGTACTAAATGCACAATAAATTTATGACAAAATTACAAAGCAAACAATAATTTATTTTAATACAAAAATATTAGCAATTTTCTAATTCAATGTTTACTTTTATCGTAAATTTCATTATCGAAAAGACATTAATAAAATATGGCTGCCTATTTTAGCAGTACATTTCATCGACCCTCACATATTGGCTGATACAAAAAGGTCACCACTGAGTGACGTTAAATTAATTCTCGCTTTTGATTGGCTACAACATCTGATTGGATAGGAAAAAATAGAACCATTTCTATTTCTACAATCCAGTCACAGATACAATCACCAGACATTTTTGCAGGTTGTAAGAATGCTTATGTTGACAACTCATCGCTGATCGGACTCAGTGACCGATCGTAAGTGCGACCTAAGCTTAGCTTAGTAATTATCCAATGAAAGATAAAAGCCCTTGTCCATTATGAAATAAAAGCCTCGACTCAAGATAGAACTGAGTTGCCATCAATCACAATGAAAGGGAAATTTTATAGAGTTAATGGGCTTGAGAAGAGGTTTGGGCCTCCCTCGAGACCTAAACCTATTGAACAACGCTGAAGAGTTCACACTGTAGTAGTTTTCATTCCAAATGCATTGTCGATGTTATCAAGAGCTTGAGTAGCATTTTATTATATTTATTTATCACCAAAAGTCTGTACGTGCTCACCTACCGCAAAAACTACACAACATAAACCCATTAAATTTACTGAGTGTACCAATGTGCGCCCGGGTAAGGTTTTTAGCAAATTTGTTTTTTTAAAATCACCTCCCAAAATGTTTTTAGGTAGGTGTTCGAATTATAATGCTAATTCATCCTAAAATGGACAAAGTTTTCGAGCCCGCATGAAGTGATGTGTTTATGACATGCTCTGCGTTCCTAATCATTCCGATGTGGTTTTGGAATAGAATTGAGAGAAGGAGAGAGAAGAGAGAGAGAGAGAATATTTTACAATAGTAATAGAGAGAATGTAAGTTTATCTTTTACGATAGTAATAGAGAGAATGTAAGTTTATCTTTTACGATAGTAATAGAGAGAATGTAAGTTTATCTTTTACAATAGTAATAGAGAGAATGTAAGTTTATCTTTTATGATAGTAATAGAGAGAATGTAAGTTTATCTTTTATGATAGGGATAGTGAGAATGTATATTTGCACACCCCCACTTAATTTTTTTTACTTGCCCCCAAATCTTTTTTTTTTCAATAGTGTAAAGGATGATTCATTTTTTTTAAAGCAATTCATAAATACTAGCACAAAATCATGCACGTCAGGGTGAGTATTCAGCTAGTTATGGCCTAATTTGAAATTGTACTTGAAAATTAAGTTTAAGAACAGATATTGAAGGATAGTTGAGAAATAAAGAATATACAAATGCTTACATAGTAAGGTAAATACTTACACTCCTTCAAATACAGCAAATTGTGTTGATCTGAATATCCCAGATCCCCAAAGTGGTGGAATACAGCCTCTGTTAAAATAACAAATACATAGAAAAAGGTCTGGTTAGTCACTCAATAGAAACTGTCACGTGACCAACGTCTTTTGGCAGCATGTCGTGTTGGGGTGATCAATTGAAAAATTGGAAAAGGGGGGTGATCAAAGAATAAGTTACTTCTCTCACCTTTTGTTGGGTGGTGATCACTGAAAAAGTCCAAATTTTCAAAAAAACAAGCGCGAACACTGCCGGACACAAACTAAGAGACCAATTTAGCATAAACTTACATTGTAAATTTATACCCCTACTTAAAACCCATTTTGGGTGTAATTTAAGACATAAGGATTAAATGTTTAAATTTTGAGCCCTATAGCTCCATTGGTATGGCCTGTACATGCAACATATACATAATTAGCCAGCCAGCCAAACCCACTTAAAAACTGAAGAAACCTATGTTGATATTGACAGTTTTTGTTAATGGGTTCTAATATCAACATGACAATATCAATTATACAAACATCTGTATCTAGCTAGAAAAAAACTCTTTGAGAACTACAAGGATAAAGATGAGAGGAAAATAGTACTAAAAATTAATAGCAATGGTTTGCAATACTTCATCTAATAAAAATAAATGATAAAAAGATAATTGCTTTACTGATACTACCAATACAGAAACCAAAACAAGCTGGAGAGGTCAGGAATGAGGAGGGTTAGATTTAGACTTCTGCAAACCGTCGAAGTTCCCGTAGCTTAGTTGGCAAAGCAGCTGGTACATTTAACCAGTCTTCCCTGTGGCAAAAGTAACACGGGTTAGAGTCTTACCGGGAGCTTATTCTTTATTTCTGATCTGCAGTTTACTCACTGCTGTAGGATGATGAACTGAGTTAAATTGTGATATAAAGCAACTAAAAAATTAAGATAAAGGAAAATAGTAGCCAAAAATTAATAGTAATGGTTTGCAATACTTCATGTATAATAACAAGAACCATAAGTTCAACGATGCATCCACCATCTGTGGTAGTAGTAACAGAAGGAGGAGCAAGTAGTCTTTCTTTGAGTCAATTGATTATCATACTTGTAGAATATTGTGATATGGAAATATTTTGCGAGTTATTATGACATCATTGCAGCTGGTAAAAAAAATTGATTGGAATAATTATTCTTTTAATGATACCTATTAATGACATCACACCTCTTCCCTCCTTCTGTTGATTAACATAATCGGAACTGACTGACCGAAAAGTGTTTTACTGAGATGCATTTGGATGTATCTAAAAATGAATAATAAAAAGATAACTACAAGCATACTAAAATAATCTATAATAAGGTAATTGGAATATTAGAAATCAAGAGGAAGAAGAATTTTGGAAATCAGGAAGTGTGCTTAGATTTTTCATATCATACAAGAAGATAGTATGTACAGGCAAAAGAGTTTGAAGAGCTAGAAGAAAAAAAGCTACAAGAGTGAGAAAAGATCAAGGGAGAAATAAACAAAGTTGCTAAAAGTCAGACGACATTGAAAAGAAATAGAATTGATACATTCTGATTTCAACTAAATGCTTTAAAAGGTGATTTTAAAGCAATTCAGGAGAGTAACTGCAACATATAAAGATATATCATATTTATTTAAATTTTCAGCCCTCTAGCTCCATTCATGCGGCCTGTGTATGTGTGACACATACATAGGTAGATAGCCAGCCAAAAACCACTTAAAAACAGTTTTATACAATTGTTTACCTTTCTCTTATTCCTTAAAATGCTTAGGCAGCAATGTTGTGAGAGATTCCTTAAGCAAGGTAAGAACTACTACACATTTACAACTAGATGTGTTGTATAGAGGCTGAATGTCCTGGACTTGGATGGAAAGGAAACTCGAAGAC
>VCCN01005798.1:3979616-3990737 GCA_006491835.1 Architeuthis dux
AGTGTTTAAACTGGTCTGTTGTAGGTAGCAGTGATTAATTATATTGGGTAATTCACACACTCCACACACTAGCTAACTCTATGTTAAAAATGGTGCACAGCTTATGTGCTCCGTTTTCAACATCGAGTGAGTGAGTGTGTACAATTTACCGAAGTTAACCAAAAAGCTGTTTGAATCAACCACCATAAAATTGAACATATCACTTTTTTTTCAAGGAATTATATTTTTTAATTCTATTTACAGAGCAATGGCCAGAGAGTTATTGAAAAAATTCTACCTTCTCCAAGAAGAGCGTGTTCAGACATATAAGCTGTTTGAAGAGTGAGTTGCAAGTTTTTTTTTTTGTGGCGGAAAGTTGGTGCTTTTTGTGGCTCTCTTGACTCTTTTATTAAACCTAATATCCACAGTGGTTGCTTGAAAATACATTGTTCAACTTAATTTTAGATTTAAAGTAGTTTTAGTGGGTAATCTTCATATAAAAAATTCATATACGGTTCACTACTTGTCTATCTCTCACTCATATGGCAAAAATTGGCTGAAAATGTGTATGTGTCTTTAGATGTTAATTTCTCTGTTAATTGTTATATTGTTATAAAACGTTTAGATAATGTTGACATGAATGTTTTACATGTTAGTGTTCTTTACATATTGATGTTATGTACCAATATTTTTTGTCTGGTATATCTGGATTATTTTGTAATTTGCATAAATGAAATAGAAATTAAGCATAATGAAAGAATAATGTAATAATATAATATAATTTAAAAAAATAGTAATAAATAAATATAATATAAATATAGATAAAAAATACTGTCAGAATTTGCTTATGTCCATTTCCGAAAAAAAGAAAAACACAGAAAAAACCTGTGAAAAATCAATTAAGAAACTTTAGAAAAACAACAACGTCCAAACACTTTTATTAATAGTTGTAAACATAAATAATATAATATAAATAATAATATGTCACTGTCAGAATTGCTGGCAGCTATTTCTGAAAGAAAACGCGTGACAGAACTAAGAAACAAGCAAATGTTTTTGTCTTATGGATTTTTACAAGTGAGCAATATTTTTGATACCTGTCCTTTATTAGAATGGAAGTGTGGGTGGCCTAATGGAGAATGGAATCAGTGAACCGGGTTGAAACAGTTTGTGTTCACTTTGCAGAAATGTCCTCGGGAAAGGCATGAATCCACTTCTCCCCCCAGCTATTGGTAAATAGCAGGGCAGTTGGAGCCCTTTATACTTGTAATGCAGTCCATCTTGGATGTCGGGCTAGTACCCCACCCCTGCAAAAACCCACAATGGCTACAAACAGTGATTAGGTCTTCATGGATTGTTCTAGAAATGGAGACAAAAATTATTGCCTCATGTGTCGTATGGTACGTGAGCTAAATAAAACAAAATACTTATCAGAATCTTATATAATGTGGTTTCTCTGAGGTGCCTTTTCCAGTTTGTTTAACCTATTTTTATCATAGCTTAGTCCATTTTGTTAGAGCTGCAACAATGCCAGGTCATTTTAACTCTTAAATTCATAAACCACTCGAAACTGAAAGTGGAAATTTTCAATGAACAGTAGAAAAAATAGTGGAACACTTCTGTGAATTGAATTAAAAATAATCACCTGGTCAAAGAGAGATAATTTTAATCAGAAGTTATTTCCCTTGAAATTGACATTCTATTTTCTTTGTATAAATTTAAAAGTTTAAAGTTACTGCTAAAATACAATTTATAAAGATTACCTATAATGTTTTGTTTTTAATGTTTTATTTAAACATTTTTAAAGGAAACTTTCTAATTTTATTTATTGTGATTAGAGGCTTTCAGGGCTATCTGAAAGGAAAACCCAACTACAATTTTCCTCTGTACCGACAGCTGGTTCATGAAATCACAGAAACTTTCCGGAAGATTTCAGAAGATATCATTTCAATAAAAGAAGAATTTGCTGAAGCCCACAATCTGAATTTAATTGCAGAATGTCTTGACAAAATCCAAGAACATGAAAAGCATAAATTGGAATTGGTAAGCACTATTTTGGTTTTGTTATTTTTAATTCTGCATGGTTGTTGGTTTTTAATTGCAACGTTATCAAAAAGTTTAAAAATTTAAAAAAAAAGTAATTAGCTGTTCATTTTCAATATATAATATTGTTAGATCTTCCTAAGTGGTGTAGTGCTGTAGGAAATGGGTGGGAACAGCGTTCCTTTACTCTCTATACTACTAAAATTCTCATTCTGTTTTATAGTGTTGCACATAGCAGTGACGAGAAAAGGGAGATAACTATCTGGAATTATCTCCCTTGCATGCCAACCTAACGGCAGTAAGGTTTGGGCATGCGCAACTGATTGAAATAAAGTTAGCTCATGCGTGGGGGATTATCTATCTCTTATCACCACGTGTGAGCTCATGTTAACATCGTCTCTCTCCGTGTTCCTTTCTTCGAGTCCTCTCGGCTTTTGGTAGCGAACTATAATTGCTAGTCGCTCACAAGCTGAGAGACACCACATGTTTATACTCTCAAATTAGCTGAAACAGTGAATTGTAGCTATATATATTGAATCAAGATACCCCTAAAATGTGTCCCCCCCGTCCAGGAATCACCCAGCTGTAGAGGCTTTCTTTGCTCAATGGATTGCTACGCTTGCTAGAGCAGGCAGCCCTGTCGGCCCATACTTCTAGCACTACACCCGTCCCTAACCTATATAGCAGTGTAAGTGTTTTCATCTGTATGATAAGAAACTATGAATGTAAAAAATGACATCTTTTGTTTTCTGTGAAATCAAAAGGAATTGTGATAAAAGGCAACAGAAGAGTGAAGAGAATTGGTCAAAATTATTAAAGAAAATACAGATCAAATTTACATCAGGCACCCTAAAAATTGTTGAATCGAAAAGGGACACATTTTCCCTCAACACTGGGATTGTTTGAATTTACCCACATTCGATAAAAAATAGGTTTTTTTTTTTTTTAAACTAACAAATTTTCGAAGTTACTAAGATACTTTCTCCTGGAAAAATAAAAAGTATTTTTTGTGCTTTCAATCCAACTATTCTTCGTAAAACTAGGTTTTAGCTTTTATAGTGATTATTAGAGTTTACAGTCATTCAGTAACTGTCATCTTAGTGTAATAAAAAATAGAAAAAGAAGGTTGGATTGAAAGTATCTTAGTAACTTCGAAAATTTGTTAGTTTAAAAAAAAACAATTTTTTTATTATCGTGTTGAGGCAAAATGTGTCCCTTTTCGCTTCGTCAATTTTTACAGTGCCTGATGTAAACTTGATCCGAAAATCTGAGCGTGTTAGAAGAAATCTTTAACTTCAAAAACAGATATACTGGGGCTTTTAGTTTGAGCTATTCAGTGACACCATTTCTCGCTAAATGCAGTGTTTTTTGCTAATAGTATATTTATTTTAGATCAAAAAATTATAAGAAAATTTTTTAATTTATTTATTTGAATATTAAAAACATACAAAATTGTCCCAAAATTAATTTCTATAGTATAACATTCTAAAAATCGATTAGAGAAATTATTGTAGAATTTAAAAAATGTATTACAAAATTAAGTAGAAAAAGACAAATCGGAAACAAAATCGATCATAAAATACAACAATAATAGTAAAACTATACTGAAATTAAGCTAAAAACTATTTAACTCCTATCTATAAAAATGGTGTTAAAAGGAAACGTTTAAAAAAAAGATTTATTTAATTTTACCTGATGTTATGGTTTGATAAAATACCTTCATCATAAGGGGTTTGCTTTTATTATATGTAGGTACATCAATTAGTCTAATGTCGAAAAAAAGTATTTATTTTACCTAACAAATACTTAATTTTTCAACATAATCTCCTTCCTTGTCAAAGCACTTAACCCAAGCACAGTGTGCCCAGATCGGCAAATATGGGAATAAATTTATATCTTTGCTTAAATCAATAAAAGTGGTTGAGGACTCCTTGGAAGCGTATTCATAAGACGCTTCTAATGATGGTATACATTTTCAAAATCTTTAATTTTCGGGGGTCTGGGGCTGAATTACCATATTTGGGCATTTGGAGCCCAAAACACGTTTTTGGACATATCTTGGTTTAAAATCATCTCCATTAGTGGCCAAGGGCTTGTTGGAAGCGTATTAGTAAGAGTGTTTTAGTGACAGTGAAAAAATCAAAAGTTTTAATTTTTAGGGAGGTCGGAGGCTATGAGGTGAACATGTTTTGAAGTTTATTTGTATTTTAATGGCTTGTATTGTTTGTATTGTAATTATAACTTGGATTTAAACTGTGAGTTTATCAATGAGTGTTATCTGTGAATTGCTGATTATCATTATTCCAATTTATATTCAAAATGTTTCTCTTGAAATACAAAAACATGTTGAAATGTATCCTTTTTCTTCCCTATTATAGTTTATTCTTTTGCCTCACTAATTTTTTCCTGAATTGCCTGTCACTTATTTGTTGACTTTAAAAAATAAGGAGAGAACACTTCAGTATTTCACTTCAGAAAGGGGCAAATTTTCTGAATTTTTGGTAAATATTCTTCCGTGAACCAATAAATTCAGTTTTAAAAAATCCTCAAGACTTCTCAAATCTGGATTTTTTTATATGTGTTTTGGAGTATGTATCTGAATTTAAAAAGCACTGCCAATATGGCCAACTGTTGCCAACTTTTTGTATCCACTGATATATAATTAGGGTCTCCTGTTTTTTGCGCAATGCTTTTCCCCATAAATTGTGAATCTAAAAAGCAAAATTTTGTTCAAATTTAGAAGCAAAAGCCAATAAAATGCATGAATGGGAACTTTAAAATGATAATCTGCCAAAACAGATTTTTCAAATGAGATATAAAGCAATTTTGTCGAACAAAAACTCTGAGAAACCTGCACCTTCAAATAGTCATAAAATTTGAACTAGCAAAGATATGGGCATGATTTCTTTGGCAAATGATCACAGATTTTATGTGGAATCTGAAAAAAATGATATACGGATACTTCAAAAATCATTTTTTCCACCTCTGGGCACAATTTGCCAAGGCTTCTCCATAGATCACATGGATCAAACATTATACAGTGAAAATTTCAGCTAATAACTTTGTCAGGCTGTAGATTTATTGATCCACCCTCGTAGATACACTTTTTCTCAGCTGTTATATCTAAATATTTCACTTAGTTTAATCCATTTTATCTGAGGTATGATTTCAGGTGCAAATTAAAAAAACAATTTGTCAATTTAAAAAAAAATCTTTAATATTCAAAGGATAAAAATAAGTTTGAAGAACATACTTCCAGGTAATATTGATTACCTACAAGTGTGATTTTTGGCATTTTATTCTTTATCAATATTTTGTGGCGGTAGTTAGGATGAGAAAATTTAAATTACACCTCATTTGATATATTATTTGAAATATGGGTTTCCCTGCTGTCAAAAGTAGAATGTTCCTATAAAACCTTGTGGTGATGATGGTATGTAAGACTTAGTTATCAGAGGTTACTTTTTTACGGTTTGCTGCAAAACAAACATGAACACTTTTTTCGCATTTTGCCTTTTTTTTTTCTTGTAAAAGCCAAAAAGTGGCGTAAAGTGAACATTCGAAAAGCGGGGTTTACCTGTAGTTAGATGAGCTAGTGAGCAGAACATGACTCTCCATTTTATTTGTTTTTGTTTTGCCTATTAAATTTCAACCTTTTGTGTTTTATGACTGTTGGTTTTAACATGATGTACAAGAGAAAAAATATTGACTAAAAAATATTTCTTTTATTGTATTGAAGGTTGCACAGCAACAAATGGCACGACAGATGGAAGCTGACCATCCAGAAGATGACTCATTTGCAGATGAAATCAGAGACTTTAAACAGAAGTAAATGTCTTTTATTATCTTGGCCATTCTTTAACTCTTAAATTCATATAAGAAAATTTAAATGTTAATATCAAGGGGAGTGACTACTGGAAAAGTTACCTCCCTTTGAGCTTTAGGTGAATTTTAAAATTTATTTTTATTCTATCTGTCAATAAGAGGCTGGTATTGAACCTCAGCCTCCAGGCTCACTCGATCTCCAAATTTGATGCTATTCTGATGCCTGCTGTGTTGTGTAAGTCTCTGAGATGAAGTTCGGATTATCTCACCTTCTGGCCAAATCTGGCAAGCCTGGTCTTTACCCACTAAGATCAAAAGGGGAAAGGAGTAATAAAACTCCAGAACACAGCTCTTTTACGTCTTACCTTTTTTCCTTCACACTCTCTCCTCTCCCTAGCTAATGGAAGGGGATTGGGCAGATACTACTCTGTTACTAAATAGAAAAGCGTATTCAGACTAATATGTTTTTAACGGGTGGCATTCATCTTACTGAAAATTGGTCACTTTTTTCAGTGTGTACTATTTACTATAGACACCAGTTAACTGTTTTTTTTCGAAAATTTATGAAATTTTAAAGATTGAGTGGCAGCAGGTGTGAAAAACAAATATTTCTGAAAGCACAAACCATTACTTCCGATTTTTTTTATTTTTAAAACCTTGAAAAAGCAAGATTAATTTATTTTTTAAATTTACATTTTTTAAGAATTTCCAATTTTTTTAATAAAATAGAAATGGCGAAAAAATAAATAAGAGAATTCATAATAGAAAAACAAGTAAATATATAAATTATACTACTGTTACTATATGTTAAAATAATCTACGCCATCTAATGAACAACGATTCTATGTGGCTGAACTATACAATTACCTATGTTATTCCAAATAATACCTGAAATAAAATTATTGTAAATACTCAATCTACAGCAGTAAATCCTTTTTCTACTTTTCATAAATCACATAAAGACACATACGATCGTAAGTAAAATCCTTTTTTTTTCTTCATAAATCTTATACACAATATATGTTATAAGTACTAAATCGTATCGTAAATAAATACCAGATTTACAATAGATGCTTTTGTTTTCATAAATTGTAAACATTAACATACCCCCATCACAGTAATTTTATAAAATAACAGTTAACTGGTGTTTATGGTAAATAGTACACTCTGAAAAAAGTGACCAATCAACGTTCAGTAAAACTGACTTTCGTCAAGCTGATTTTTAACACGTTTTGGCTGATGTCTTCTCCGACCTTTAGGTGTATGTTGCATTTGGTAATCCTGAAAATTTGTCGAACCGTTTACTAGCACAGTACCCTTAAAAAATGATGGGATTTTATTTATGTATGGATTTGAACTTTTGCCTAGGATCAAAGTGTCGCTCCCAGCACTTCTGCCTAGGATCAGTGTAGTATCTGTGCTCTTATTGAAAAGTGTTACGCACATCTCACCACCACCTTTGCATAACATTTTTGCTTGTATTCTTAGCTATTTAATTTCATGTACAACTATTTAAGATCATCATTTATCTAAAAAAAAATAATTTTTTTGTCTTTTGTTTCAGATTAAAACAAACAGAGAACCAAATTTGTCTTGTGATGGAAGACCTGAAGTATGAATCTGAGGATTTGTATCAGTGAATAGCTGACTCCAGTATTTGTTCTTTTTCTTCTATTCTTTCACTGTATTGTAACAAGATGTGTTGAATATCATGATAAAGTAAAACATCCTTTAATGCAGTGGTTCCCAAACTCATAGCTGCGACCCAAATGAGGTTTTGCAAGGATTGACCTGAGGGTTGTGGGATGGTTTGAAAAAAAAAAATAGTAAATATGAGAAAATTGGAAAAAAATGAAAAAAATGTTAAATAATGAGAAAAAAAAATGTTGAAAGAATTAGAAATCTTTTTAAAAAAGTAAAAAATGCCAAAAATAAAATGTTGAAAGTAAAAATAATGCATTTTCATTGAGATTCTGGAACAGGAAAATATTTGTAAAAACTCCTGACGTATTCCAGTCTGTTCATGTCCAATAGTTGTACTTGATTGTTAAATCAAAGTAAAAATCAATAGAATTTATTAGCTAAAACAAAATGAAGAAACACTGAAATTACTTTTCTGCACTCAGCATTGCTAGACCAAAACAATTGTGTGCAGGGTCGTGGCTAAAAATGTTTGGGAAACACTTTAATGTCACATGCTCAGTCCCAACTCTATGAAAAGATCTTCCCCAATATTGTTTTTTAACCTCATAATGATAGCCTACTGTTGATAACATCCAGCCTTTCTAGAATATGAAAATTTGGACAGTAAGTAAGAAATCTGTTCTGATTAATTTACAGTTACACCAATACCTTGATTAACGAAATGTTCCAATTTTTAAAAAATTCAATATCAGAAACTTTGTTATCAGAGGAAGGTAAAACATAGTTGTATGCTGTTAAATTTTAATTATTGAAAGAGATATACACTTATTTGAAATACAGTAGGCATACATATATAGATAAAAAATTTCTTAGAAAATTATATGTAATTCAATAAAAGAAATATACACACTTTAGTTTATACAGCAAGTAAAATATATGAAACAATACAAAATAAACATGGTATTACTGGTGTTATTTTTATTATTTCATTAAAAGGCATCAAGGGTTGACAGCTTTGATTCTTTCGAACATCTAATATTACCCTGTAACAATTAAGTACTATGAATGTTTGTTTTTTTGTGATTTTGGCTGTTAAGTTGTTGAAATATTAAGCCTTGCTATAACAAGGTTTCGTTTACAAAAGAAATATAAAACAAGGTATTGGTGTATTTAGCTTGACTAAATGTTTTGATTACTTTCATCTTATGCATATAGGCTGACTGGAGCTACACAAAAACTACTATGAATGTACTGAATAGGTAATTCTATAAAAACCTTATCTAACAGCATTTTAATCAATATTTTATTTACAAACAAAATTAACCTTCTTAGGACGATGCGAGTAAACATTGAAATATTGACAAAATTAAGCACACTTAATTCCTCAAAATTAAGCACTCTTGATTTCTTAAGCAAACATTGGTTATCTAAAATTATGTTTTTGGAGTTACTTTCATTTAGTAATATTGTTTTCTGATGTTTTTCTGTTCTTTCAGAATTTTTAACAAATCCGTCTTCTTTCTTACCATTGTTCATTTCTATTATTGTAACAATCTCTTGGACAATAGTCTTCCAAATATAAAAAAAGAGACATTGGTGATGTTCTGGTGCAGGAAAGTGTCTCTTACAACCTCTTCAGAGATTAGTGGTGGATGTTGAGGGTCTGGGTCACAGTTTATTTTCAGTTTAAATTGAAAATCAAGGATAAATGGCTATCATTACCTTTCCCGTTTCAAAATGGCCACCACTTTAGCGATCGATTGGGCTGCTGCAAATGACAGATACAGCCGAGTAGGCTGTTGCTGCTGATGGCGAATTTAAAGTCAAAGAAAGATATGAGAAGAGTCCTCAGAACGGCACTTTCATTTTTTTTTTGTTTTTCATTTTTTAAGTGGTCTACTGATATTGGGCAATTTGATGTGGTTTCAAGAGATTAGTGTTTTTTTTTTCCAGTTTTTTTCTCCACTTAAACTCTTGCAGATACAAAATAAATAATTGGTCCGAGGTACCATGCTACAAAATTTTGCCTTCGCATGGGCCCAAGAACCTTCCACTTGGTTTGTGTGGATTGTTGGATCATTTGGATCCACAAATTGGGAATGGTTCACTGTACAGTGATTGGGTAGTTGGTTATAACTGACCCATTGATCAGTATCCTTATCCCTGGCAAGACATACTGATGAATCAATGGCAGTAAGGTGATTGCTGATCTGTCCTCGACAGGTATCATAACACAGCGATCACTTTCGCGTTCAACCAGGCCAAGGACCACTAGTATATAATGTCCATATAATGTCCATATAATGTCCAGCAACTGTACCAATTTTAGATGTCCTTTGTTGAAAAAATAACCAATCCTCAGGTTCCTGTGTTTTTTTTACATTGACGGCATCCCCATGCATAACCGTCAACATATTCTGATCCATTTCTGCTCTGCACCAACATTTGTCTACGTGCATCTTATTTATTTTTTTGTGTTTCTGGAGTTGTTTACCTTTGTTTATCACTCTGTCAACAGAACATGTCTCTGTAGGGTTTTCTTCCCTTAGGTTACACTGTTGCTACCTGACAGTTTCCGTCTGGTTTGCCATCCCAATATCTTTATCCAGCTGCATTCTTTCTGACAGACGTGAGTCTGAAAGCCCGACAACCACTCAATCCCGGATTAATTTGTCTTTCAAGACCCCATAGTTGCAGTGTTCAGCCAACGTATACAAAGCTGTTACAAGGAGAACCACCGATTTATGAGGTCCTTGATTCTTCATATTAAAGCATGCCCGCTCGTAAATTATGTTTTTTTTTGTTTTTTTTAGAAAAAACAAAATCATAATCCTCTTTTTCCTCTTTGGACAAATTTAATCCTTTTAGAATATCGTCAGCTTCATCTCCCATACAATAAATTATTGAGTTTACTTGATTAGCTGGTTTTGTTTTATGGAGATTGCTCGCTTGCCGAAACCTTTCCCAACGTCTAAACCATTTATCCCACTCTTGTGGCTTTTTAAAATTGAACGCTTCTGGTGGTTGGAAATTGAAAGATGTTGAGGAGAAGCAAAGCAACCCTCAAGAAGTTCACCTTGAGGAAAAGCTATTTTTGAAAAGCCTGCTCAAATTTGACAATGACACATTGTTTTATTATCTTTCTCAAATTTGTCCCGAACAAGGTAGAAATATCACGTTATACTCACTGAAGCCGATTTTATTCACTGCAACAATACATGTAGTAGTTCAGTCCTCTCATGTCACTTGAATCCTGAGGAGTGAGGCCTGTTCTATCAGGATAAGCATAATGGTCTCCCTTGAAACACTGCAGGCAACAATATCGCCACAATTGTCTAAATGTCTTTGTACTTGCCTCTGGTGAGTTTTGGTTTTGCGTACGTGTTCTGTGTGTGGTGTTGTGGGTGGATTCATTTTTATGCCTGAGAAGCAGCCGATCTCAATATGCGTGTCAGGAGATGAGAAAAAGTTCTAAGGCTGTCTGATGTATCTGGTAAGGTCGGTTGCTTAGATTGGAAACAGTGTTCCAAACAGTTCGGATATATTACAGCAGGGGTGGGCAAACTTTTCTTACCGAGGGCCACATGGAACATCTGTATGATCTCTAGTTGGCCACATTCGACAAAAAAA
>VCCN01005798.1:4027464-4042990 GCA_006491835.1 Architeuthis dux
TCGAGTTCAGTCTTCTTTCTTCCATTGAATATATATATTGTAGTTGTTTTGGCTGTAAAAAAAGCACATGGGTAATTTTCCAATTGATTAAAAATGAATGATTTATACTGTTAAGCGATTAAAAAATCTTAAAATACAAACGCTTCTTATATCACCTCTTTTTATTTCGAGAATTAGTTTTAAAAAAATCTAATGTGCTTTTGAACGTCACAAAAGTCATTAAAGAACATTCTCGAAATATGTGTCCATTAAGCATAACATTTCATTGTAAACATATAGGAAGCGCAGGGGTAAAATATAACTAGATCTATTGACCATGCATGCCTATTTTGGTTGGGCAGCGCCAATGTTTATGGGGTTTCTATAGCGTGGCAGATAAACAATGTGACAACTTTCACTTATATATAGTGATATGTTATCTAATATTTGAGCCATCTGTTTGTTTGTTTGTCCGTGCCCATTTCTCCGCAAAAACTACAAGCCCTATCGACCTAATATTCTGAGAAGAGGTCAACTTCCCATATATGTTATGTGAAGTTGACTTTGGAGGTCATTCGAGGTCACCAGAGGTCATTTCTAGCACTTTGTTGTTGCTGGCCATAATTTTGCACCAATGATGCTGACATTTATCATATGGGTATATCTCACGGCGAAGATCACAATCTATGTGACGGTGACCTCTGAGGTCAATCAAGGTCACCAGAGGTAATTTCTGGTCATTTAAAAACAATTTCCAAAGTTTTTGACCACAATTTTGCACCTATGAAACTGAAATTAGACATAGCGAAGAACTAGATTTCAGAGATCACCAGAGATAATTTCTAGCCAATTTATAAATTTGTGGACCACAATTTCGCACCAGACATGCTGACATTTAGCATATGGGTACATCCTCTCACGTCGAACGTAACAGGCTAGGCAAGATTGATCTTGGAGGTCATTTAAGGTCACTAGAGGTTATTTCTACTCAATTTTCCCTGTTTTGGGCAATATTTTGACTCCTATGGAACTGAAATTTTCATGGCAAAGGTCATAGGCAATGCGAAATTGGCCTCTGGAGTCATTCAAGGTCAGCCAAACAATTACATTCTTGGAGGTAAATTAATAAGTGGGGGTTAACCTGGGCAGAAAAAACACGATAGGATAGGTGGTGCTGTCCCCCAAGATCAAGGCCAGCAAAGGTCAATTTGGGATTAAAATAGCTTTTGGAAGCAAAACGAAAGAACTCTAGTGGCTAAACAATGGATTTTTTTCTTCTTTTGTTTGTAAAAAGTTGTGCAACTCTTTCAGAAAAAAAATCAAATTTTAACAAGGCACAAGAACACTCTCTCATGATCGCTGGACTTTACCTGACTTATGCATGCTTTTCCCATAGACAACTTCATATTGGTTGTTCCAGCGTTGGATCCCCGGACAACCTTTTGATATTGGCACCCAATAGGAGAAGCACTGTAGAAATAAGGGACGACATCATTTGTTCTTTTTTGTGCATCAGAATATTAAAAAAAAACAAAAACAAACCAAACAAAAAAAAACTTGCAAAACAACAAAACAGTATTTGTCAGTCGCTGGTGAGGATCGAACGCATTAACAATTGGTATACAAGACCAGCAAGCCATTCGCTGCATTACAGTCCTGCACTCACATATAACTTATTTACATCTACCTTTTTCTCTAATGTTTGTTTTATATACATGGTGTCCCATAAGTAACGCTCAATTTGTCCCCAAATTAGCGCCAGTTCTATCTATTTAATAATTGCTTTTAATAGTAATTTAATAATAATTTAATAGTTGCTTCGCTTAGAACTGGCATTAATTTTGGGACAAATCAGGAGTTATTTTTGTGACGCTATAGTTGGGTTAAAAGGTTAAAAAATGCTTGAGGATAACTAATATTTGAATACTTGACAAGAGTGGTGGGTGGTTTTCTTAATCTTTCAATTTTTATTCACATCATTCTCAGAAGATTAAGGATGGGAACAAGCAGGGGCATAGCTAAATATTTGGGGGCCTGTGGGCCTGTGGGCCTGTGGGGATTGTCTTCTTGATGGCTTGGCTTATTCGACATTTAGTGAGATTTGCTATCAGTAGAAATGCAATAGGTGAACTACTATTTATGAAGCTTTTTGGGGCCGCTTACATTTGGTGCCCGGGGGCCGTTTTCAAATATCCCACGCTCCTCAGCTACGCCTCTGGATGGGAACAAGCATCAAAATATTAACAAAACCGTCCAC
Source organism: Architeuthis dux (assembly GCA_006491835.1). Classification (NCBI taxonomy): domain Eukaryota; kingdom Metazoa; phylum Mollusca; class Cephalopoda; order Oegopsida; family Architeuthidae; genus Architeuthis; species Architeuthis dux. The sequence continues at coordinate 4,029,701 of VCCN01005798.1, forward strand.
GACGTATTTGTTAATTAAATATTGATTATCTTCATGTCAAAATTGCTTGATGAACGAGGTTTTCGGATGTATACCATGGACTCTTCTACCTGGAGCTAACTATTTTACAGATACAAATATCTCCTACACACCATTTGAAACAATGTACTCCACTGTAACTATTTTTTAAAAAGTTTGTCTTCTAAAAAAAATCATCTAATAAAATTCAACTACGGGTAATCCGCGCTTTTCGAAAGGTCGCTTCACGCCACTTCTTCGCTTTTTCGAAAAAAAAGGCGACCAGTGAAATAGTCCGGGGGCCAGCAAGACCTACCCTGCACCCCCCAGATCCTATGGGGTGTAGAAGAGAGAGGGGAAGAGAGTGCGCGCTGCCTTTATAATGGCTCGTTGCAAAACAAAAGCTGAACACTACTTTTAATCCGGGAACCAGTAGAGCCTACCCTGCACGCTCCGGGATCCTATTGGGTGTAGGATCCTATTGGGTGTGCCTTGTTTTTTATGGGTCTTGGAATGCTCGAAAATTCTTCCCATATAAATTAACGGCAATTGCCTTTTCGCTTTACGCTATTTCGGCTTACGAAAGGCTTTTATATGAACGCTCTACTTTCGAATAGCGGGAGAAATCTGTATATCTGTGATTTCTTTCGCGAGGATTAGCTAGTATTACAATAAAATATACATGTATATAAAGTTTCAAGAGGATCTCCGAAACATATTTACCTAATCAATGCTTTGCAGGAAAACCTTGCTAATATCAATGATAATGTGTATATTTTATTTGAACTTTACGTCTAAGTATGTTATTCATAGTTACTTTTAGCCTTTGATTTATAAAAATGATGTGTGATAGACAAGAACACAGACGTCTATGGACTCTTCCACTTAAACGAGTACAGTCACATTTGGATTAAACCTCAAATGAAATTGATAAGGCATAAAAATGTATTTAAACTGTTAACAGCCTTGAAGTAGAGAACTATTAAGTCTTAAAGTAAGTTGTTTCTAAAAAAGATCATTTCATAGAAATTCAATTATTAAAATATATCCGCGAATCTTTTCACCATTAATCACTAGTACACACACACACACACACACACTATTATATGTATGTATATGGATATGGATATGTATGGATGTATGTGTATAGGTGTGTATGTGATTTTTATATATTTTTAAATATTTTTTCTATATACGTTTCACACTTCTTTTCGTACATACTTAGACACGCATGTACACATGGATGCGTACATACTTAGACAAAAGTACAAATAGGTGGACAGTTGTGTGCAGATCTACATGGCTGGGGGAATCCATGATAACAAACACCTGTACTATCTCATTCCTTGAAACAGGTTCACGGAAGACAGCTGATGACCCCTATAATAAATGTGATCTACATTAGCTAATTATAATATAACATCTACAGAAATAGTAGTTAATTCGAAATGAACAAACCAAAATTTTTTTTTCATTTTTTCTCTCTACGTACATATATATAGACAGTGCATTGATGAGGGGTGGATCGGGGCAGGTATATTGCAAGCGGGATAGCGGACGTTTTTTTTCGGAATGGGGAAGGCAGAGCAGGCGATTTGTCATGCACTATTGGGTGTTTTTGGAAATATGTAAACAGTTACGAGAAAAGAAAAAAGTTTCCACGGACTATATATATGGGGGGAAGACTAACCGATTGGTGCCCAGGGACAGTAAACGAAGTAGGAAAAGACCAGACACAAGATGGAGGGACGAGTTTGCTGGTAAGACTTGGCAGAGGTTAGCACAAGATAGGTTGGAGATGGAAAAGGCCTTTGTCCAACAGTGGATTTATAGCGGCTGATGATGATGATATATATATATATATATAGGGTGCCCCGTAAGAATGTCCTTTCTGTACCCGTTGTAAGGGGAGTAATTTTGTATTGAAACAAAATCTTCAAACCTCAATACAACGTCTCTCAGCCGAGTCAATACAAACGGGTACAGAAAAGACATTCTTACGGGACATCCTGTATATAAGTGAGAGGTGTCACACCGTCTGTCTGTTTGTCTGTCACGCTATAGAAACTACCTAAACATGGGCGCAGCCCAACCAAACTTGCAAGTGCAAGTACTGAAGCAAAGATATCACACACATAACATGTCAGAACTTACCACAGCACCAATTTCGAACAGAACTGGTTTCAGGGGTGTGGACTTGTTTTATTTATTGAAGATGTTTTGTGCGTATTTTTTTTAATGTGTGGGCGGTTTTTTCTGTGTGTGCCCAGGGTAAATTTCTGGGACAGTGCACGTAACCTGATTTTAGACTCACCCGCGAAAGGACACACAAACACACGCATGAATATATAGAGTACACCAGTGCAGATATCTTATATATTTATGGTACCCAAAAATTCAGGGAATTTGAACAGCGCGTGCGAACCAAAAGAAGTACGGACTTTTGCCGCTATCCTGTGAGCAGTGCCCTGTGTCAGCTTATAAGAGGAAAACTTCGAAGAAGACGGTGGAAGAATAGATGTTAGGCGTGTAATCAGAAAAACGGTAAAAATTAAGGAAAAGCCACACTGGTTGGAAGTTTTTAGATATTTAATATTTTATAAAATATCGGATATTATTAAATATCTAAAAACTTCCAACAAGTGTGGCTTTTCCTTAATTTTTACCATTTTTTCTGAAATGTATTGGATCCTTTTTGTGGAATTCAACTATTCTTCTATTTCTCTACACACACACACATTATATATATATATTACTAGTCATAAGTATTTGAACAAACAAATATTTGCAAAAAGAACCAAATTTTATTGCAATCAAACATGTATGCATTTAGTGCTTTGTGGTTTTGAATGCTAAATTTTTGGAAAATGTTTTTAATAGAATTAAATTGTTAAATGAAAAGTTAAATGAAAAAGAAACAATTCTTTTTATTCTTTTAAAATCTTGTATAAAATCGATTGAGGGGATTGAAAAGGCGAACTCACATTGAAAGGAAATGAATCTGGAATTCGATCTTAAAATCTATTTTTAGCGAGTTTATTTTAATTTATATACCATTTTTGAAAAAAGATCACACGTTCATAGGATCGAAATAAGTATAAGACATCATGAAATTAAAAAAAATTAAACATGAAAGGAACAGTAGAGATTTATTTGCGCCCCCACAGCAAATTCGACATAGGGTAAGGTGTAATGCGTACGTTTCAGTTGAGACAAACATTGTATAGATCCCTGATGCATTTTGGCATGCCACGGGCATTAGGGGATAGCCCTGACCCTAAACTTCTTAGTGCAACGGGAAGGTGCACCCTTCAGGAACTGGTCTCTTGGAACTAGACGGTGCTGATCCTTGGCCACGAATGACCAAGGAAGACCTAATCCAACTTCGGGAAAGAATTTTTTCACCACCCCACGAGCGCAAATTCGGGGATTAACTACCCCTACCCCTCTTATTACGATGGGGAGGGGGGCTACCGGGGAACAGTCCCCTGGAAATAGACGGTTGCTTACACTTGTCCACGAATGACCAGGGAGGATCAGATACTACACTGATCCGGACCAGAAGGCCGAGAAACGCGGAAAAAGATCAGGGTAATTATTCACCCCACCCCTACGCACACACGAGGGCAAATTCGATACAAGGTCAGGTTTAATATTGGGCCCCACTGTCTTACATGTGATTGGTCATAACACATTGTCTATGAATTTCAATGACATCTTATAGAAGGGTGGGCTTAGGAACCGCTTAGCCAAATAATGGTGCATTTTGTGATAAAAGCATATAATTTGGCACACTTATTGCCAAAGGCATTCCAAAAAGATTTGGATATTGAGCCATCATGAATTTTCAATATGTCGCCCATGGCAGCCATTTTAAAAATTGCTGCCAGTGACAATTGTATTCAGATACATTTTCTTACCAGCGATGGATATAATATGATATTGAAGACTTAATTAGTTGAATTTTTTACCATACATAATTCTTTGGAATTGCCATTTTGATAATACATATAAGTCATCGACAATTCAAGATGGCGGCCATGACAATAAAGTTGCGCAGACTAGTTTGATATGGATGATTTCGGTGTCAAATCATACATTTTTCATGATGCAGAATTCGAATTTGGAACTTTAGAATTGCCCAGAAGTTTCCTTCTATCCCACAATTCAAGACTCAAAATAAATGATAAAAATAACTGCCCAAAGCTAGGGTCCATTGCGGGAAAGTTTATTCAGCACTCCCATTCACAGTAACAGAGGGCTGTGCAGTCAAAGGAAGTCTTTTTGCACTCACACTAACACAGCCCTTTTTACTTTTGCAGGAGACAAGTTCATAGCTGACTGGTCCGCATCTGGTAGGCATGCCAAGACGTGTTCATAGTACCCCACAGATGTCTTTGACCAGCCCCATCTACACGGTGAAGATAGTTATGATGTGGTCACTAGCATCTGATCCCACACATGACCTCCTCGCTTGCCATGCTAGGTCAGTCTTTGTTGGAGGGATTGACTGCACATTGTGCTCCTTCACAAAACGATACCACATTGCGTTGTATATTCCTGTACATGAGCTGGTTCAGTGATAGAGCAGGATAATAAACCTCTCGATCGTGGCCATTAACCCCTGTGGTATGCCGTCCGGGGCAGAATATTGTCTGAACAAGGCACGTGTACACTCATGCAGCCCATGCAGTCTTTCCACCGTAGCCAACAAAACTTGAGACAGTGTCACAGACCGCCAATGCTTGGAACAGTGGAAGTGCACGTGCCTTCTCAGGGCCTACCCCTGCAGCAATTTCATGGGCTGCTAGATATCGAAAACTCTTTCCAGTTCCAAATGCCAACCAAAGATCATCTTTTGCCTGTAGACCCTGAGCCAGTGCCACAGCTAACACCACAGCATCAGTATCAGTTTTAATCATGATATTCTAATGGCAATTTATTGCTGCATGGGCCACAGTATTAACATTAGCGGCTATCGGCTTCCTAGCGGTCTCACTATTAGCATCTTTTGGGAGAAACCTGTTCTTTTAGGAAAGTGTCAGGAAATTAATATAGAAAGTTAAATAAATATAAAAATCAAAGGAAAATGTATATACCACTTCTATATTAACATATTATCTACAGGCTGTCCCAGAAGTGACGCCCAATTGGTCCCAAAATTAACGCCAGTTCTCTCTAAGGGAAGCAACTATTTAATAGTTGCTTTTAATAGTAATTTAATAATAATTTAATAGTTGCCTGCCTTAGGACTGGCATTAATTTTGTGACACCCTATATATAATACTAAAATTCTCATTGTGTTTATCTGCTTTTGACCTCTAATTATCCGAGACGGTGCATTGTTTCTATAGATCTTGAATGAAGGTACCCCTAAAAACTTGAAGAATGCGTAAAAAATCCCGGGTGATTTGCAGCTTAATAATAATAGTTTGGGATCTGCTGCCCCCAACAAAAAAAAGATTTCTCAAGGGAGATAACTATTACAGGGTTATCACAGAGTAGTCACCCTTATTTATTTTTAAATGTCTAAAAATGTTAATTCTGATCACATCAGATTACGCTACTTTTCTCTCAAACTGGAGTCAGAGATATCATAGAATCCATTAGATAACTCAAATGGCAATGGTCAGGCCATGTTGTCAGACAACCGCTGGAGATCATGACTCACAACGTGGATCCCCAGAGATCATATGCGAAATTGTGGCCGGCAGAATATATAAATGGCGTGACGATTTAGACAGGTCAAGTAGATATTGGCGGCGCGACGCCTGCGATAGAGGGATCTGGCGAATCTTGGGGAAGGCTGATGATGATGACGATGATGTTGAACACCCAGGCAACTATTTGAACGAGAAAGTCCCAAGTCTTTGGAATCAATTACACCGTGCAACACCATTTCTGTTCCTCTTGAATCTGATTAGAAACTGTCAATCAGAACTGTCACCAAAACTGTCAACTTAGGTTTCTTCAGTTTTTAAGTGGGTCTGGCTAGCTGGCTATCTATGAATGTGTCGCGCGTACAGGCTGCACCAGCGGAGCTAGAGGACTCACAATTTAAACATTTACTCCTTATTATGTCTAGAAACACAACGGTTTCTATTGAGTGACTAACCAGACCTGCTTTCTAATTGCTTTTGTGTAAAAAGTATAGAAAATGGCTATTTTCCCCTTGAAACTTTGCTTTTGTGACCAGGACAGTGATATTCATATGTAGTTGTTTTTCTTACTTTACGTGATTAAAAACGTCCAAAATAAAATAAGTAGATTTCAAATTAGCACTGTCCTGGTCGCAAAAGCAAAATTTGAAGAGAATAATTGACATTTTCTTTAGTTTTTAGACGTAATCAATTAGAAAATAACACTTATTACCCACGAACAAATAAAGTAAACATATGTTACACAGTGTTATATCATATTAAAGAACATGAACTTCCATCATGAAAAGCATAATTGAAGAAATAAATTTCAACGGATAAAGACAACTCGTCATTGGTAAACTCACTTATACCCACTTATTGACCCACATTCAATTTTGTAGAAGTATTGGTTAAAAAAATAGACGAAACCAAAGCTTGTCTTCTCGTGAGAAGACAAAGAGCAAACAGTGACATCGTTAAAAATGTCTATTAAAAATATATCATTAAAAATGCGATGTTTTCATTTTTGGTTTAAACTGCAGCGGTCACAGATAACACTCACAAAAGATATTTTACTCCACAGTGTAAAGATAACTAAAACGTTTTCCAATAAACACCCCCATTCATGAGGTTACATATTGTCATGACGTAACGATCGTAAAGTTCCTATTGTAGCATTTTTATATGAAGGGCGTATCAGTTAAGTCTACCCAGGAAACGGGAATTGATAACAATCGATCGAAGCTATTGAAACAGCGTATCCCATTGGGTCTAAATAAAGTACTTTGTCAAAAGTCTGGAAACATAAACTGGGGTGTAGCTGATGTAGAGGGTGGGGAGATTTTACAACACCACCCGGCACCCCAATGGAGAGGGGCCCCCACAAGCTTTATGAATAGTAGTTCACCTACTGCATTTGTACTAACATTATACAATAACAAATCTCACTAAATATTGGAATTAAGCCCCGTCGAGGTGCAAAGTCCCCCGTCAGGGCCCTCAAATCTCTAGCTACGCCACTGCCTTTAATATTCTTTGTTTTAAACCCACCACTAGCATCGTAAGCGTGGCAGGTTTCATCAAATCACACTAAAAGATCAGTGGTTTCCAACCTTTTCATTACCAAGAAACCCGTTTATTTAAATGAATTTTATATGGAACCCAGGCTTTTCAAATGTCTGCCCATTCAAAAAGCTCACGGTCCCCAGGCTTTTGACTGGTATGCTCACGGAACCCCAGTAATACCTTTGTGTACCCTCAGGGGTCCGAGGCCCCCATGTTCGGAACACTGCCCTACATGTTGAAAGCAGGGGACCTTCAAGGAGCCAAGTCTCCCAACCTCCAGATACGTCACTGAATGTAAACCATCCCACCCGATGAGGGTACACCGGAGAAAGTAAAACGAGAAATGTGAAGATGTTGACCGGGATAAGTTATGATGATCGCTGCCACTCGATATGGGTATGGAGGCTCGTATGAGATCACACTGTCATGTGTCGTACATGGAGCAGCGTGTACGCGCGATAGGGCCGGGTGCACAATCCGGTGCCAGCTCGGCAAGATGTTCTGTTAATCGGCGGCAGAGCATAGGCTGAGACGGTCGTAGAACAATATTGATGCTGCATACGGCACCCATTTGGGTAATGACCATGCTCGACGTTGCTTAACTTTGGTGATGGCACGAGAACCGGTGTATCCAACGCGATTTGGCCACATATTAGATATACGGGATAAGTTATAAGGTGATCGTGTTCTTCTGTAGTTATATCGAATTTGCCCCTTCTTTTTTTGTTCCATGCTTTAACTTATTGGTGGTGTAGAAGTGTTATCGCCTTTGCTTCTGACTCCAGATTTGATAGCTCGCAAATCCCACTACAATTTTTGTTTTGTAAAAGAAAATGAATTATTGCTAGGTTTAGGTTCCTCGGAAATTACATATCTAATAGTAGATGTCTGATGTGTTGTGAGTAAATGTACATTCTTAGTTGTTTCTGCTTCCTTAGCCCACTGCAGATGGCATGAATAATGTTTACTTTTGCTCACAGGAGTTTTAGTGGTAATGAAATTAACGTGGCATGATATAAAGCAAGAGCTTAACGAGTGAAATCGAAAAGAGAAGATAGGATTTAAAGAATAAGAATAACATTTGGGTTTATTCTACCAGTACATTGATAGATAATATACACTTGGATATCGGATATCTGGTTAAAAGTTTCATACTTTGATGTGAAGTATAAAGATTGAGTTTATTGATGAGTGCTTATTGCTTGAACTTAATATTTAGCAGATCGCTCTGTAAGTTCATGAGAATTATTGGTTGCTTGATGAACGTGAACGTGATGAATTGTATTGTATTGATGAATAGTTGAATGGATGTGTTACAATATGAGGAGAAATTGTAAAGCAAGCAGGTATATTTGTGAGTGGCAGAATGACATGCCGTCAATCTGGTGGGAAATTGGTTCGCCACTGGTTAGGTTGGTTGGGATCATCGTATTTATGTTTTATTATAGCCCACGAAAAAGGTTTTCGAAACGGTGTCAGCAACCTTTCTGATTGGTCCAAAGATGAATAATTGAACTTTGGCGTCAATTGTTTCTATCCCACTCGAATGACAAAATTACTTTCGTCATTGGATTTCAGGTCTTCATGGGGTGAAGTCACAGTAGCCTAATGTAGTTTCCTTTTCACTTTTTTCGGTGAGCAGGGTTTCCCTATGTTCTATGAAACGTTTTATGAAATCCATCTTTTTAGTTTACAACTGTGCTACTTCCCCTTTTTGGCTATTTCCCGCTTCTCAACGGGGGAATAAAAAACACAAGAACAAAACAATCAGAATCTACCCGACTCCTATACTTGTGCCCCCTCCACCACCAAGTATAGTATCTGTTTCTAAGGGATCCGCTCCTCTAGGTTGCACCTACCCGTTGCATTAAGATGGGCAGGGCCAGGGTTAATCTCTGATACCTGAGGCGTGCCAAAAGGCAAGTGCCACGGGAACTGGACAATCTTTGTCTCTACTCACACCTACGAGTGAGGGTCCCCCCACACTAAACTCGACCCCGCGTCACATTCTGCCCCCGTGGGGAGGTGGATAAACATCATACTAATTGATGTTCATTTGTGTGTAGGTGGGTGCTTATTCCATTGGCAACTTTAGGGTACTTTCTTGTGCTTGTAAAATCCAGAGCTCAAATAGTAAGAGAGGCTGTATGGAAGCATTGATAAAGCAAAATTGATCAATCGATGCGGGTTTTTTATTATCCTTTTATTGATCCAACGTTTTCTTTTGTATTCATTGTGATCAAATTGATTTTGTTTTTCTTTGGGAAGTCTTCCATTGCCTGCCGATCGGCCAGTCATGTAATTGATCTCTGCTCTCTTGATAGTTCTTTATTTCACATGCATCGATCTCGAATCAGACAATGTCTTTGTTCGTCCAAAAGTAACCAAGTGTTTGTTCCCAAAAGGCTTCTTTCTATTTCTCTCCCAAACGATATTTCTTCTTCTTTTTCTTCTGTTTTTGCTTGCTTGCTTGGGCGTCATTTTTCCCAAGGGAGGTACATCTCGATGACGCGTACAGAGGAAAAATATGACAGTCGGAGTCAAATCCCTTTGTTACTGAAGCATTACATACAGATGATTAGGGTAGTGGGAAAGTATAGATCGGTTCGTAGTTAGCGGAGGATAGTGAGAGGCCGGACACAAATAGCTGAAAAAAGAGGAAGGGAAGACAAGGCAACGAGATAAAGAAAAGAAAAGAAAAGGGCAACAGGTAAAATAATCTATTCCTATCTCTCTACTCGCCTCTCATATTTTCATTTTTCGCCTTTTTTCGTAAAAGCGAAAAAGCGGCGTAAAACGAACTGTTTGAAATACTTCTACACACAAAAATCTATTTCCGTTAATGGAATGCACCTTTCAACACTACACTGAGATTTCTGAAGTGTCTCAGTTCTTAAGCGATGGTTTTCAGTTATCTCCTGCTAAAACGTAATAATAATTCTTGTCAAACTCCTATTTTTAAGTTGACTTTATTTTCCCCTTTTCAAATGACAATGACAATTACACTCATCAAAATTAGAACCTTGTCAGGCTACCGAGGAGGCTGAAATTTGGCATGCAACCTTATTTCAACCACACTAGAAGATTTATAAAGAAAAATTGAGGTCACCCGACCACAGGCCATGTTATATTTTTCCAAGTTTATATCTACAATTGCCTCAAAATATATCTAGAGATTTCCATGCTATTAATCTAGAAAAATATCTAGATACTATTTTATTACCTCCCCTTCCATGGCCAAATTTAAAGATCTTTTTCAGTTAAAGGAAAACTGTTTTTATAAAAGTTGAAATAGTTTCAAAACTTATCTGCTAAGTCATTTAAGTTTCAATCAGAGTGAAGTTTGGCCCTGAAGCTGCCAGTCTTGTTTCTAACATTTTTACATCATCATCATCATCATCATCATCATCACCATCAATCAGCCTTTTAAATGTTGTTGTTGGGCGTAGGCCTCCCCCAAGATCTGCCAGTTTTTTCGCTCCCGAGCGTCACGGTGCCAATACATTCCGAACATGTCTAAATCATCACGCCATCATATTTTTGCCAGCCACAATTTCGCACACGATCTCGGGGGATCCACGTTGTGATTCGCGATGTCCAGCAACTGTCTGATATTCTTACAACAACTTGTTCTTCTTACTTCCTAATGGCTTTCAGGATATCTCTGACGCCTGTTTGTTTTCTTATATCTTGTGCTGTCTTCTGATCTCTCCGTCTGATGATGTTTGGCATGATTTTCGCCTGTACACGTTGTGTGGTTCTTACCGATGTAAAACACACACACAACAATACAGACAGTAAAGTTGAGTGCGTGCGCGCTTGTAAGGCAAGAATGGGTTTGCATATTGCGTGTGTAGATGGGGAGGAATTTGTCAAAAGGTTATCACGTCTTCGATTTAAAAATGATTGAAATTATTTAAAAATTCCTGTTGCTGCATTAATTAGAACAAAACTGAAAGGAAATATTTTCCTCAAAGATTTCATCATCATCATCATCATCATATTATCATTATTATTATCATTATCATTATCATTATTAACAACAACAACAACAACAACAACAAAAACAACAACAACACCGCCACCACTCCCAAAGCTAATCTCTCAAACCGATCAATCTACACAGTGTGTATTTTGATTTTGTTTGGCCATTTTTCGTTATAAAGGACGTTAATTAAAATGCGGTGATATTTCAAGTTACAGTATCGCCCATAAATAAGTACACCCCTTACAATTTTTTAATAGAAAGTTAATTGTCTTATAAACCAAATATAGCAGTATTTTATTATTTCTAGTGGAACATTACAGAATCAAAACGGATATTATCAGGTATTATTTCTGACCAAACTCTAGAGCATTGAAACTCTGTTACCAAAATGTTTTTTTCGTAGTGGTGTACTCATCTTTGGACGGCAACATATTCATATTTTTGGCAACAGAGTTTCAATGCTTTAGAGTTTGGTCATAAATAATACCTGATAATATCTGTTTTGATTGTGTAATGTTCCACTAGAAATGTTTGGTTTAATAAAATAGTGGTAGGTGTGTGCTTATTTATGGGCGATACTGTAGCTTTTTAACTTGCTGTATTAAAGCTTGGTAAATAACGCTCTAAAACTTTGATGATCGCTGCCACTCGATACGAGTATGGCGGCTCCAAGGAATGCACACTGTCATGTATCCTAGATGGTGCGGCGTGTGCGTGAGAAAGGACCGAGTGCACAGTCCGGTCCTAGCTTGGCAAGATGCTCTGTTAATCGGTGGCAGAGCATAGGCTGAGACGGCCGCAGAACAACCTTGTTGCTGCATACGGTACCTGGTATTCATCTGGGTAATGGCCAGGCTAGACGTCGCTTAACTTCGGTGATCGTACGCGAACCTGTGTGTCCAACGCGATTTGACTGTATACAACTTTACACTTTATACATACACGTATCCCCCACTTTCCGAAAGTTCACTTTACGCCACTTTTTAGTTTTTACGAAAGAATGCGAAAAGCGAAAATAGCGCCCAGCGTTTATTTTGCAGCGAGCCGTTATAGAGGCAGCACGCACCCCTTTCTTCTCTCTCCTACACCCCAGTATCCTGTACCCCCCATCAACCCAAACTCCGACAGCTCAGCCTAACGTAGCACCGTGGAAATGTCAGAAACTTTACCATACAAATGGTAATTGCTTCTTAGCTTTACTCCATTTCAGCTTACAAAAGGCTTTTATATGAACGATCTGAAAGGGTACTTCCAACTGAATGTATACAGTCGAATAGATAAGAATATATACAGGTCTGGTTAGTCACGCAATAGAAACCGTCACATGACCAACGTCTTTTGGCAGAATGCCCTGTTAGGAGTGATCAATTAAAAATAAAAAACGTCCTGTCGGCTGGGGCATAGAATACGCCGACTGTATCCTCTGCAGAGGGGTAGGACGCCCCCCACAAATGAGGCCACCTGTTGGCCGTGGGTGGCAACCCGTGTCGTCTGAGGACGGGATCCTGGTGGCTGAGTGGTCCATGATCCTGCGGGTTCATGCGATCTGCAACACTCCACTTTGGCCCTTACTTGGGCTAGACGGGCGGTCGGAGAGGCCCGATCCGATCAACCGGCTAGTCACGACAAGCCCTAACACTTATATACATATTTATATATATTATAGAATACCTGTTCACAAAATATACACAGACCCAAATATCATCGTGATTAACAACTGAACCCTTTTTACATATAAGTGTTAGAAGGCGGTGGCAAAGGGTCAATCGATTTTGTAGATAAAAACTATGACATGACTGTATGCCACCTGATGTTTCTCTAGACTTGGGTAGCGGATTACAGGTGCTCGTAGTTTCCCCCAAATACGAGTATACCATTTCTGTATCCCTGTCATGTCAGGGCGATTGGCCCCCCTCGGCATTTCCCATCAAATTGGACACTGAGGTGGGTGGGAACCAGGAATGGTGAAGCACAAAAAAATAAATACATGGCTCCTAACAAACCTACCAAGAGACTGCACACAGACTCCGGCTCTGCAAACGATACGGAGCAAACACTAACATCATTTCCAAGATTTATAATCTTGGAATCTATAGAGGA
>VCCN01005798.1:4057062-4068510 GCA_006491835.1 Architeuthis dux
AATTATTATATAAATATATATAAACACATATATAAATATTCGTTCATATGGATCAAATAACAAAGCAACCATGTAAACATTAAACCAAGCTTAGTATGGCAAAGGGCAGTTAGAATCGAGCTCGGTACACGAGTTAAAGGTCTGCGAGACTAACTTGATAACCACTGCAGGCACTCTACTAAGCTTAGCTTAAGCTGGCACAAGGCCATGTAGCTTAGGGTGTGTGTGTTACGCCACTCTTATAAATAAAGAGGACATGTCTGCTTTGAAAAACAGCATTCGAAATCCTAGATTCGACCATCACCTTCTAATCTAATTTATTTAATAATATAATAAGCAACGTGTCCGTCCGTCCGTCTGTCACACTTTAAAAATAAAAATTCTTGTCAAGAGAGATAACTATTAAATGATAAGGGAGAGTTGTCTCCATTATTTATTTATTTGCAAATGCGTAAAAATAGTTTCTTTCTGGTCCCATCAGATTGCACTAATTTTCTTGACTTAAGAGGCCTTTATTTTAAAATATATTAGCCGAACTAGAGTAATGCGTAGACGGCATAATGAGGGAGAGGAAGAAACTTACAAGAACTGTTGTCTACAAAGAAATATTTGGTTAATATGCATGTAAATAAATAGCATTGGTTAAAAATAATGATCAATCGAAGTAACATGATATCATTGAAGTGTTGTTTGGTTAGGATTGAACTATTCTTAAATTACCTCTTATTAAACAATATATCAGATTTGGCGATTTTTCACCTAATATTACACACATTTGTATTTGTATAATAATCTTATAACCATTAGCAAAGCGACGGGTCATAGACTAGTATAAATGGATTTTAAAACTGTTTCTAGGACCGAGCAAGTTATCAAAAAAGAGCCTGTCCTAAAGTGATCACAATAAGCGCCTTCCTCTGTATCGGTCACACAAGAGACGCAGCGGTTTCTCCTAAAACGAAACACGCAAATAGTGTGGATGTGGATGAGCTTTTGCCAGCGTCTTTGACTATGTGAGTTAATCATCTCCACGGACAGCGCTGACCTCCCCACGGACATCAAAGAGTACCCAAGTCGAAGTTCAGCGCATCACAGCCAAAAGGAACAAGAAAAATCGTTTGAAAAGATCACAAGATTCGAGAATGTTGCAAAGAGACGGCAATTCATGTCATGGGAGAGTGCGTTGCGGTGTTTCTTGGTAAGGAAGTTTATTTGACACACTCTCTCTTTGAGGCTCGGTTTCATCTTTTGCACTGATTTATGGTCGGTCTCTGTGTAAAATATTGCAATAGAGAGTTGCCCCTGCCTCAGCTAAAGAAATGAAATCGAGCGAATAGGACCGCCTGCTTAAGTGCAGCAGGCGGTTTCTACAAGACGCACATAACAAATGAGGTGGCAGACTTCTGGTAAAAAGTAAAGCAGTGCCCTTACGCTGACAACGGCATCAGCCGTCCCTGCCAGGGCTTCATATATCACAAGTTTCACCGTCTCGGCTAGTTCTTCGAGGTTTGCGATATATGAATTAGATGCAGAGGCGACAAGCACTCGAGGTGGCGTCTCTCACTTCACCATACGCTATTTTAGCCATAGCTGGGGAGAGAGACGAGACGGATTCATGACTTTCCCAAGGGCATTAATGCCAGTTTCAGTCGGCGTTTGAACTCGGCTTGCCCAGTCCATTTTCCGTGCTGCTACCCGATCGGCCACCGGCACTTCCTATGACTTCTGGTGGGATTGTGAAATTGTTTCCTCAGTAAATCTATCGTGTAATTATCTAGTAATTTCGGAGATTTGTTTCGTTGCTATCGTTGAATATTGTTTAAAAAAAGAAAGAAAGAAAGAAAGAAAGCGTGTGTTTAGCCCTGGTTTGAAATCAATCCAGACCTATCTTTCTCAACGGGTGCAATATCGCCCACGGGGGGAGGGGGAGTTGAGCTAAGATAGATTGTCACATACAATTTCTTGGCTGTGATACAGAATCTACATTTTTTACATTTTACATTTTTATTTTAGTGTGAAAAAAAAAGTATACAATTTGTATATAGAAGCACACATCATAACAATTATATTTACACAATATCTAGGACGTCAGACCTTTTGCTGTGGTGTAATAAACTTCTTCTTAAAATCATTTGCATCTGTTGATAGCACTATATATTCCGGTAATCTATTCCAAAGTTCGATCACTCTATTGCTAAAAAAGAATTTTCTGATATTCAATCTACTTCTATTTGCTTCTACCGTATATGTGTGGCCTCTCAGTCCTCTGTACCCCATTCAGTAAAAGAAATACATAAGGATTTACTACTTCTAAACCACACACAAGCCTAAACATTTCTATTAGGTCTCCCCGATCCCTCCTATTTTCTAACGATGTTAACCCTAACATCTGTCAGTGAAAACATCAAAGAGGAACTTATTGAACTGAAATGCAATGATAAACACACATACAAATTTGAAAGAGCTGGAATAACTGAACTGTGGCTATCAAATACAACTAAACAGCTTTATCAAAACATGTGGTCATGAGGTTTTGCATTCCAACTTCATATTTGGTTGAATGTGGCTTTAGTGCAGTCAATAAAATATTGACAAAGGAAAGAAGTAGAACTGATGTATGCATTTAAGCAGACATGAGCCTAAAACTTAAAAATACCAATCCAAATATTGAGAATCTAGCAGCAGGACATCAAGCACAAGAGCCAACCTAACGTAAATAAAATGTAATTTTATTAAGAATTTTTTTGGGGACAATTGCTTTTCATAATGGGGGCATAGGGTTCAGACACCCTGGTCAAGACCATTTAAAAAAGCAGTGACAGGATTTCTCAACTTTTTTGAACAACCCATAGCAAATGAACTCTTATTTACTGAGCTATTACGCTTTTACACATGGAATTTGTCTGTGTATATTTATCCGTACGCTCGCATAATATCAGTCACTGGTTGGCTGCTCAATTTGCCAATAGTTGTTTTATAAGTATGCACAATAGGTTTAAAAAACATTAAATCGAAATCTAATAAAAACGTTCAGGATAGTGAAATCTCGTTGTTTGAATAAGTATTGAAATTCAAAAGAATAGAATAATCACATCTTTTTCGTCTGTCCCACCAGACTAAATAATTATAGGACAGATAATAAAGCTAGAAAAAGACCATGACAGCGAAATAAAACGACACATAACGATAGGTTGGAAAGCATTTGGTATGAATAGAGACATTCTGAAGAGCACCTTACCAAGAGATGACAATAGATGGGGGAAAAGGTTAACCGATTGATGCCCAAGGGACAGTAAACGCAGTAGGAAAATACCAGACACAAGATGGAGGGATGAAATAGAAAAGTTTGCCGGTTAGACGTGATAGAGACCAGCACAATCTATGTCGTCATGGAAGGAGATGGGAAAGGCCTTTGTCCAGCAGTGGACTTATAACGGCTGCTGCTGACGATGACAGTTCACCGTATTTAAATTATTGTAAATGAAAAAGTTAAAAGCCTAAACTAACCTTTGCCCTGACTAACCCTAAACCCAGGTTATTATCGGGTCTTCTTCGTTAGTCTACACTTAATAATTATAGCTATTACAGCTCACCGTATTTATTGCTTGCTAAATAAATGTAAATAAATAAAAAGTTAAGGACATTTCCGCTGTTATTATCTCGATAAGATAATAACAGTCGAGATTCCGAAATGTCCGTAACTTTTTATTTATTTACATTTATTTAGCAAGCAAAAAATACGGTGAGCTGTAATAGCTATAATTATTAAGAGTAGTTGGACTAACGAAGAAGACCCGAATATTCAATCAATGGGAAACATGTTAAAAATGATCAGCGTGCTCAGCCTGAATACTAAAAAAATAGAAGACAGGTCCTGTAGGCCACTCAATAGAAACTGTCACGTGACCAACATTTTTTGGCAGCATGACGTGTTGGCACGGGGGGGGGTGATCAATTAAAAAAATTGGGAAAAGGGGGTGATCAATGAATAAATTACATCACTCGCCTTTTTGGATCACTAAAAAGTCCGAATTTTCAGAAAAAAAGAGTGAACGCAGCTGGGAACAAACTAGGGACCAATTTAGCATAACATTATATTGTAAATTGAACTCCCACTAAAAACCTTTTTGGGGGGAATTTTCAAAAAAGAAAGAAACCGTTTTTCTAGACATAATAATGAGTAAATGTTGAAATTTTCAGCCCTCCAGCACCATTGATTTTGTTATAAATTGTTTTATATTTTTTTAAATCAAAATCTTCGTTCGCGAAGCCAAGCCATTCAGTTTGTTTACAAACCTATTCACCCATAACATGTCGTACTGTGAAGTAAAAGATAATGTTAGTGTTTTAATAAATAGTTTTATAGTTTGTTTACAAACCCATTCAGCCATACTGCGAACTTAAAATAATTTCAATTCTTGTAATAAATCTTTTAACTCCATAGTTTGTTCCTTGTCTGTCACACTAGATCACTCCAAACCTTGTCCTTGCTAAGATCACTCCAAACCTTGTCCTTGCTAAGATCACTCCAAACCTTGTCCTTGCTAAGATCACTCCAAACCTGCCAACTCGTTTCGGAGTCGGGTGGTAGGATAAGGCTCATCGCTACCCATGTCTTGAATTTACAGCAACAGAAGGCTTATGCCCAACTTCGGACTTTAAAGGCTGATTATGATGATGCCGAGTACAAAACAAGATCAGGTAGGGGGGGATGTAGATAGGAAGATTGTATTACGCCAATCTACCAAGTTTAAATGGCCTACCAGCCTAGAAAATCGGCATTCGAATTCCTGGCTTTTTATCAAGTTCTGGTACTGATGGAAAATACGTAACTATCTATGCTACGAGGCAGGTCTGACTAAATTATTATCGACTAATAACACCAAAGGGTTTTTGATAGTACAGTGGTTAGCGTTTTGGTCTCGTAAGTCGTTAAAAGAGAGTTCGATCCTTAGAAATGTGACCTTGTGCCAAAGTACCTTATATCAATAACTTTTCCACCTATTTTTTTCATCAAATTCATCCAGTGGTCTGATTAGGAGATCAAGTTTCAAGATGGTTGGTCATTATTGTTGCAGTTGGACATGATCCTAAGGAGAGACTTGATCAAATAGAAACTCGTCCGATGATGGAGGCGATATATATTATGTGTATGCAAAAGTTTCTAGCGAAAAAAAAACAAACTTCTGGGCACTTTTGCACGCACCTAATAAATACAGGAAAAACGTGTGGCAGCTTCGATATTTGGTGTCCGGTGACGTCAAAAAATATTATAAAAAATACCCAGCAAAATCTAGATGGAAAAAATAAATTAAAAAATAAAATAAAAGTAACAACAAAAAAGAATAATGTCGAAATTCTTATTAAATAGTTTATATCGTAATTCTATAGGATCCGAGTGTCGGGTAGTAAGTAGACGGGTTGGTCATGGCAAGACATATCTCCCAGCGTATTCACTGTTCCCCACTGAACGAACAGGCAAGCTATTAGGAATATGATATTTCTGATAGAAGTCACTACAGCCACATGCGTTATTTATGTATTAACACAGGTAAATATTACACGCTTAAATTAAATGCATACAGGCCTCTCCCGTTATAACGTAGTTAGTTATAGCGCGGCTCGCGTTATAAACGCGGGGGGATGATGGACCACAAATTATTAATATCTAGCTCCAAAATAGCTAAATAGGCAACCCTGGTTATTGCGGTTCGCTTATGACACGATTGGCCCTCAAAACCTGCGTTATAACGGAAGACGCCAAAAGGTCCGTTCTGTCTACGTCGTTAGATGGCATTACGAGCCATTGGTCTTATTTTCGTTTAATAAACCGGATAAGTCACTTGAATGAGCTTTCAGGTGTATAATCTAAGAAAAGGGGAAAACCTTTTTCTTTCTCCAGCCAGGTCTCTGATTATACCCATGAAGAGCAGCCAAAACGTTGACAACGTCAAAGATGCGAAGGAGAGATTCAATTGTCCGAACAAAGTTTGGAGTGTTAACGACTTTTCTCAAAGTTATAGACCAGGGGGTGACGAACATTTTTGAGAGCGTGTGCACACATTCGAAATATGCGAAGGAGAGATTCAATTGTCCGAACAAAATTTGGAGTGTTAACGACTTTTCTCAAAGTTATAGACCAGGGGGTGACGAACATTTTTGAGAGCGTGTGCACACATTCGCAATAATCTTCAAAAAAAAAAAAAAAGAATTCCGTTACGCGCCATTGGGAATTTTTGAGCAGCAGATTATAATGTTTGTTATATTTGTATTTTTTTGCAAATCATTTTATGGAGAAAGAAAACAAAATGCTTGAAAGCTTTCCCAATGAAGTCTGTTTAGACAATCAATAACATCTGAATGATAATGATGATGATGATAATATATAAAAACAACTGAAATTAAGATGAAGGTAAAAACTAGTCAAATTTGATTTAAAAAAAAACAAAATCTGAATTGTTTGAACAGTGCATTACTGAGCCCACGTATCCACCCCCTGAGGTGCGAAATGATAAATTAAAGGTTGCTGATTTTTTTTTTATTATGAAATTACTAACAAAAAATGATATCTCCCACGTTCCAATAAAATATTTTCACGTGCCACAGGTTTGCCACCCCTGTGTATCAGTTACTGTTAAGATCGTACATATTGCAGTAAGATGAATTTCGTACAGTCATGCGTTGCGGCTTTCAAAAGGTCGAAGGATGCTATATGTTTGGTATTCGGTGATTAACTACTACATCTTGCTCCAGAAGGACCTGGAACAAAGTAAAGCGGATAATTCAACGGGGATGTTTTAAATGCCTGCATATAGGCTCATTCAACACAGTGTTTAAAAACAAACAAACGAATAAATCATCAAGTACTTAATGTTTAAATTTATCTGACATAAAAGAGAGATATATGAAGTTGTGTATGTACGAGAGTATGGGTAAGCACACCTGTTCTTCAGATTTATTTCAGTCACGAGGAGAATGGTGTCGTAATTCTCCCTCAGAAAATATTACAAGCACATTTTCGAACGGAACTCAATTTGGCTCGGGAAACACAAGCAAGTCAGAGTTTGCCAAGAACAAGCGTTAGGCATTCCACGAAGCAACCTCTAATTAGATGTTCAAGATATCCGAACATTCATGACGTCAGACATGCTTAACTTCCGGTTGCCTCACTCAAAGAGAACGAGGTGTATACGAGATGTTGCTATCAAATAACGAGACTGGGCTTATGTTAGTCGAACAGTGCACAGCGCGCATGCGTGAACCATGTGGTATACATTGATCAATGGGCAAACCGCTTCGTTGTTACGCATCTCTTGAAGTCGACATGTTTTTCTGACGTGTTGTAAAAATGGTCATTTCAAAAATCGAATAGCACATGAATTTGAAATTTTTGCTGAAACCGAACAAAACGGCCGGCTACGAATCTTTTCGTATGCTAACTGAAGTTTATGGCGCACTTTCAAGTGGCGCAAGATATTTTATGAAGGTCGAGGAAATTTCGAAGATGAAATTCTGATGCAGAGTCGTTGATAATTTCGAACGATTTGTTCGAATATTTGAACATTATCGCAGCGTTGCTCCATTTTTGAACTGACCATTTTTATGACTCGTCAGAAAAACGTTTACTTCAAGCGATGCTTAACAGAGAACTGAAGACGCGAGCGGATTGAACATTTCAGGGGTTGTTTATGTTTACCTATTGGTCAATGTATACCACGTGGTTCACTCATGCGCGCTGTGGTTCCGTAGCCACACTTCGTATATATTATATGTCTAAACACTTTATAGTAGTATCTGAAAGAGAAATTATATGACACGAAACAACTGGAAATTGCCGCACATTTAGACGTGTTAATTGATATACGCAAATGAATTTTTATAGAATGTCAACATTGCCATGATAATGATGGACGCCATTTTGTATACGTAGAAGAATTTTATATTTAACTGATGCATTATTTGATTACTAATTAATCCCCGTGAAAAAAGAATTCATGGATATTCAGGTTTCCCCGCCACCCGAAAGTAGAGCGTGTATATAAAAGCCTTTCGTAAGCCGAAATGGCGTAAAGCAAAGAAGCATTTACCATCAATTTATATGGAAATTCCTTTGAGCGTTCGCAGACCCAAAAAGGATGAGGATTGTATGTCAGGCTGAGTTATCGGAGGTTGTGGTCGTGGGAGTTACAGGAGACCGGGGTGTAGAAGAGAGCGGAAGAGCGTGTGCGCTGCTTCTATGATGGCTCGCTGCAAAGCTTTCAAAAAGCGGGCACCACCTGTATTTGAATTCTATTGGATTGTTTTTTTTTAGAAAAGAAACTAAAAAAAACTTGTTACGGTGGAAGAGTCCATTGTTTCAATTGGTTGGTAGGAGATATATTTATCAGCAAACGTTTTACCTTCTAGTAGAAGAGTCTATGGTTACGGACAGAGAACCAAGAACATCACACTATTCATTATATAGGTAAGATTTAGTACCTTCATTGTAACATTTACTTTTAAATTTGTTACCAAAATGGCTTTGCATGCATGCATGCTTCTGAGAGACTTTATTAATAAATAAATACGCACACTATATGTATATACACTCCTGGCCCCAAAATGGGCCAAACTCATATAGATAAATATATATATTTGGCCCAATTTTTCTTGCCCAGGATTGTATGTATGTATGTATGTTTCAACTTGTAGGCCACAGTTGCATTTGGTAAGCTGAAATTTGGCATAGGGGTACATCTTTTCAAGGCAAAGGCCATAGGCTATGCCTTTTCGACTCTGTATGTGAGTGGATCAACGTTTTGAGGAGATGAATAAATCTGTAGCCTGACAATGTAATTATTTTATTGTCAGCATCCTTTTAAAGCTATTGATACGAAGTCTAGTGAATTCATGTGATTGTATTTATTTTAGGTATTTATTAACCCGGGCAAGTCCGGGTGCTTCTGCTAGAGACGAGGGAATCATGTCAGTAACACCGCTACCGCGATAACGAAAACTGGTTTATTGCAAGGAAAGGAATATCATCAACACAAGAACTGCCAGAGTTATTTCGCCTTATCCACAGATAGTGACCTTGTGAGATCGAGATCTGAAGTGCATAGTTGGTGAAGTTCATTACTATAAATTCATCGAGAGGTATTTACCGTCTTTCTTCCTCCAAAGCGATCAGAAGTGAGATTGTAAAATATTAAAGATTAAAGTAACTAGCACAGAGAGCCATGGAAAGAGCAATGCTAGGAATAACTTTAAGAGATAGAAAAAGATCAACACGGATCAGAGGGAGCACTAGAGTGAAGGATATTATACAATTAATTAAGCAGCAAAAATGAAGATGGGCTGGTCACCTAGCAAGAAGAGATGACAATAGAGGGGGGGAAAGACTAACCGATTTGTGCCCATGTTCCCACGAGATAGAAACGTTTGCCGATAAGACGTGGCAGAGGTTAGCACAATCGTCATGGAAGGAGATGGGAAAGGCCTTTGTCCAGCAGTGGACTTATAACGGCTGTTGATGATGAAAGTAACTTGAACAAAATACATAACACTGCTAGGAAAAACGTATTTATTCTATCACACGTGAACAAATTCACGGATATATTTGAATTTCTATGAGATGATTTTTTTTTTAAAGAAAAGGAACTACTGAACTTGTTTCAGTGGAAGAGTCCACTGTTTCAAATGGTGGGTAGGAGATATTTTTATCAGCAAAATTGTGCGTTGTTACGTATAGAGAAACAGAAAAAATCACTGCGTTCATTATAAACATCAGATCTCTGAGTTGGTCTCTTGAAAAATATTTTCCATTTTTGCTCACTGTAGTGAGTCTTTTACTTGCCAAGTCTGTGACATTCAAAACAGTAAAACCTCCTTAAATACTTACAAGGTTACCATTTCCTTCCTATCTCACCCAGTGTTGCCAAGTATGGTTTGTTATTTATAGCTAAAAATGTCTTGAAAAATCGCTAAAATCAGCTAGATTCTTCCATTTCCAGCTAACTTATCAAAGAAAATAACTATTTCCTAAGACCTCAGAACAAATTATTAATACAAATTGTACATTTACTTTTATTACATTTATCAGATTTAATCGGCTATCGTAGATTTTTATTTGCTAGATTGGAAAAAAAATTGGCCAGACATAGCCGAAGAATTGCTAATTTGGCAACTCTGATACTTCCATTCGTCTTGCAAGCAGCAGGTATTTCCCCCCCCCATTTCCTATTAAATTACCTTACCAACGTGACATCATTTTATTAGAGAGTAGCGGTTACGCACTTTAATTTTTGTGATAATCATCATTACCTATCATTTTAATAGGGGTTATCTGTTATTAACGACATTGTTTTAAAACAATATAGAATGGAGAAGAACAGGGCAACAGTAAGAAAGAAATCGAGAAACACTTATGAATAGTATTCGACTTTCTTGGTTGAAACATTGTCACTTAATATTAATTTTTGACCAGTATTTCTTTCATCTTAATTTCTGCTGCTTTGTATTGCAACTCCCAGGTTGTCATTCTACAATCGTGAGTGAGCAACGTGGAGTGGAAACAAAGAACAAACCCTCGGAGAGACTCGTACGCTCAACCCATATCCTTCGGGAGCCCGCCTTACCGTGGCAGCTGCCTAACCGGTCGGAGTCATCCACATTTGGCCACATAGCTATAGATGTAATAATATGGGTTGCGAGTCTGTCTTCGTAGCCTAATCGGTAAGGCATGTTCACAATGATATGGGTTGTGAGTTCGAGTCTCGTCGGAGTCTTGTTCTTGTTCTTTGTTTCTGACCTGTGCTGCTTACTAACGTCTGTAGAATAGCGATCTGTGAGTTATGATGAAAAGAAAGAAATACAATCCTGGCTGCTGCAGGGTCAAACCCCACTTCTACTTCTATTCTGACTGAATATAATTACTGCAACTTTTGTATTGTATACTGTGTGTTCCGAAAGAAATACGCACACTGAAAGTTTAGAATAACTTTTTATTGCGTTGAGAAATTTTAACTGTAGAAACTACAGACGAGCTAAAACTTTTCCACAAAATTTGAGTTATTACGTTTCAGCTGTGTGACCACACGAACGATTCGAAAAAGCTTGGTTCCTGCTGGGAAAGAACCAGAGCTGGTTACTGAGCAGGCACCAACCCGCGCTAGCTGATTTGACTTATGTATATCACATCCAATCACAACATTGAAAAATCAAACGACACATTCTCTGACTGTTTCCAATGTTGGGTCCAAAGGCAGAAGGGTTACTCTCTTTCAACTGTGTCAACAAGCAGGAAGAAAGGACCACTTGAATTTCGGTTTCAACCAAGCCTTTTCAAATCGTTTATGTGGTCACATAACTAAAGAACTCAAATTTTGTGGAAAAGTTTTAGCGCATAGATACTACAGTTAAAATCTCATTTTGTCAAACTCCAGGACAAAGTCAGGAGTTGGCTTTGTT
>VCCN01005798.1:4104376-4120783 GCA_006491835.1 Architeuthis dux
GTGATGTAGAAGAAAACGAATTTAGGTATATTAGCAGTCAATGGTCGCCACAATCTCCACCTGTAATGAATTTTTGTCGTTTTGGGCTCTCGTAAATTAGTCAAACGACTTGGTAATATGTTTACGTTATGCCCTGTTGGTTGTGACTGGTTCGGCAGGCACGAGAACAGAACATCTATACATCTGTCCAGAAGTGAGACACACCCAATAATGAATCGATTAAAGCATATGGGGGCGTTGGGGAGAGGGGGGGGGCGAATAGACCAAAATGAAAAGAATCAACAAACATTATTTGAGTTGCGGAAACAAAACAGCGGGAGTGGACTGGGGGGTTGGGGATGGGGCCCCAGATATAAAATAAATACCTGTCGAGCTGTATCTTAGCATTATAATTACAATTAGAAGTCGGTGGTCAGACTTTGAGCTTTACCGTATTGTTTTCAATAAGTATATACGCCCTTTAAATATAAGGGATCTGGTGTTTCGTGCGAAAGACGAGAACAGGGTATTATAGACTACGTACGAGAATAGATTTTTTAGAAACATTTTATATGTTTTTTTTTTACCGAATGAAGATACAATTAACAAAAGACTTGAGATTAAGGCAACATATTTTAAATGGATGCAACAAATTTAAAACAAAACTTAAAATAACGTAGTCGCTTTTGGGGGGGATATTTATTAAAAAAATGATTGTGTTGGCCAAAAAGATCGTTTTTGTTTGTAGTTAGATGGCATTAGGAAGGTTTAGTTTTAATTAAATTAATAAATATAGCTTTTGAATTTTTTGTATTGCGACAGTTGTCAGCGTGCATTTTTTAATTGTCAAAATTGGCGTATTTATTTATTGATTGTAACAAGAAAATAAGCAAAATGTTCTGCATTTTATTTTCATAAATTTAATATTATTTAATAAATACGTTAATAAATTTAATAAATCCGACGTAAACGCAACAAAAAGGTTTGCAGTTTATGGAGAAAGTACTGTGAATGATCGAATGTGGCAGAAGTGGAGAAGATATTACTTGAAAATAATGAACGTTATACGACCCGGAAGATACTAAAGATTTCTGAATCAAGCGTTTAAGCTTTTGAACTTAAACAGACATTTCCATGTTTGAATTTACAGTCAATCGGCTGGACTGGTTTTCCCCCATAAAATCGAGCATTCACACTACACTTGTTTTGAACCTTATTCCTGTTCGTTTTCAACTAAAAGGGTCGGGATTCCTTATGTACACAGCACTCGCCAGAGGTCTTCACCTACGATAGAAAATAAGAAGGATAAGAGGAATAGTAATAGGAAAGGCAGATACAGAAGCCTCGGTAAAATGCAGTGCCTGTACACATGAGAATTTAGAACAACCACCTACCTACGATGAGAAAAATATTGAATGTGAATGCTGTATCAAATGACCTACAATAGAACAAGTTTAATGCTATTGTGGATTTCAACTTACACTGGTTCTATACAAACTGTGGTGGAGCTACAAGTAAACCTTTCCAGCATTGTACGACACTTCAGGCTGAACAGACTAAAATTAAAGAAGATTTGATGGCACTCTCCAACAGATTGGACCAAATTGAAACCTCGTATTACAAAAGGTCAGAGCAGAACTCGATGAAAAGCTTCAAGCCTAGGTTTACGAAACTCCTGATGCCAAATTTCAACTACTGAAGAACAGATATGAAGCAGAAAAGCCTACACTACCAGCACATGAAGACAAGCCTAATCAGGCTAATACAACAATTCACGCTGTCAGACTGTCTGCTGTAGTAAAAGAAGCTGTGGAAGAGAGCGACAAGAGAGGAAAGGAAACCCAAACTAATGTTACACAACCTGCACGAACTTGATAATGCTACCCAGGACCTGGAGCAAGTACAAGACTTCATACCAAATAGGTTACTTATCAAAGATGAAATTATTATCACTGAATCTAGCAAACTAGAGAAACCAAGAAATGGTGGTAAACCAAGATTATTGAGAATAGCTCTACAGACATTATCACAGAAGAGGAAGATCCTTGGGAATGCTACTAAACTCAGGCAACTAGCCAACACTGACAAATTTGCTAAAGTTTACATCAGACCTGATCTTATTCCTAAATAGCAAGAGGAATAAAATAACAATCAGCTGCAGGCCAAGAGAGAGAGGAGGATTCAGACAACATAGAAAATCCCAAAAGGAAAAACTGTAAGAATGAAAAGTTAAACAGACAACTCAGATGAAGTTTTACATACATCTGTCCAACGGGACACGATCTGCATCACTGAAATTAAACACAAGACAGACAAAGAATTACTCCAGATGCAGGGATATGACCTACATCTGAACAAAGCTTATAATGATCCTGATACAAAAGGTGTAGCAATCTACATTAGACAACACTTGAATGCAACGATGTAGGACAACCTCAACACTAACACTAACACTTTCAGGGATGCAGTATGGATACATGTACCAGAATCCAACAATGATAACCTGCTAATAGGATGTATATATAGGAGTTGTACACCAGCCAAGGCTACACAACTAGATCCAGATCTTCATAACCTGATCAAAGACATGTCTACGGAAGCTGGATACAAGCAGGTATTGATAGTCGGAGATTTAAACCACCCTAACATTCTCTGGACTCCCTCACTTTATTATTATTAGTACTAATCATCTCAGTGAAAATTACCCAAAAATCAGATTTGTTGAGTTGATTCATGATGCTATGCTACACCAACAAATTTCTGAACCTACTAGAGATAGAGACCACCAAATACCAACAACAGATGACCTAATCTTCACCACTGATCCTGATATTATTGAGAATATATAACACCTCAGTCATATCGGAAGAAGTGACCACCACTGCCTAAAATTCAACATAAACTACAACTACAACAAACCTGTTCAGCAAACGAGATTCAACTACCCAAAAGCAGACTTCAAAAGTTAAAAGAAAAGCTAAATATTGACTGGAATGCAGAACTCCAAGGCAAATCTGTTGAAGAAAGTTATAATGTATTTCTAGATAGATACAACTCACATAGATATAAATACTCCGAACCCAACTGGATGAAAACAGCAACACTTCGATTGATTCAAAGAAAGCACCGTACCAACACCAAGACCCTGTAGACCTGGAAAGGAAGGACCTGGAAAGGAAGGGTGGAACTAAAGCAACTAGAGATAAAGAATAAATTGTAAATAGACAGTTCAGTAGCATTTTTACCAAAGAGGACACGGATAACATGCCAGGAATAGAAGAGCTACATATACTTTCTCCATTCGCAGATATTATTACTACAGAAATGGCGCAGAAGAAGTTAGAAAGGTTGAGAACTGATAAAAGCTCTGGGCCTGATGGTGTACATCCACTGATGTCCTTGGTCCTAGCCAAGTCACTGTGTTTTAGCTTCAACACAAACTGACCAAGTAACTGCTGTGTGTAAGTAAGGGGTAGTTACAGCCATATTTAAGAAAAGTCTTGTTTCAAATTATAGAGCCATCACTCTGATATGAAGCTCTTAATGTATGGACGGAGGCCGATATGGCCTACCCGTGGACATTGCCAAAATGCCTTCTCGAAATCTAAGTATACAAAGTTCCCCATGAACGCCCCCTAAACCAGCTATTCAGATACGGCATCAGAGGAAACTTACTATCCTGGGTTGCAGATTACCCACACGAGAGAGCTCAGAAGATGAGAGTCAATGGTATGCTCAACCACAGTGCCTGTGTTAATCTAGGTTCCCCAGGGATCGGTTCTGGGCCCAACATTATTCCTAATCTTTGTTCATCCATGGTGAAGAACTTCATATCCATATGCTGATGACACTAAATCGTTCTCATACATCTTAGAGACTAGTTCAGCTGACAGTAAACACACAACAACGTCACTTCAGCATGGCATGAACATACTTGAAAATTGGTTTGATCTGATGCAAATTTCGTATAACATTAAGAAAAGCCACATATTACATCTGGGAAAGCAGAACACCAAACACACCTTGCCAAAAATGACCAACTTCCAGAAGACGGCCAACAACATCTCTGATTATACCTTTCGAAATGCTACAAAAGTCAGGAATAAAAAGGCCTTGGAGTTGTTGTGGACCATAACCTGAAGACACACCAGTGAGAAAATTAGTAAAGCCAACAGCATGATTTTCCTCATGAAACACACTTTCAAATATCGGGATTCAGAAATCCTCAATCCCCTGTACACGTCCCTTGTTAGACCCCACTTAGAATATGCATTGCCAGTCTGGGGTCCAACATTGTAATTTTGTATGTCTATCATCCTTTTTCTAGATTCTGTATGCCTTATCACCCTTTTCCTAAAATCTCATCTCTAACCTACGCAGAGACTTCAACATCTTAATTTACTTACACTACAATACCGGCGACTTCGCACTGATGTCTTTAAACTTTCTCACAACATGATAAGTCTTGACACTAAAACCTACTGCTCAATCTGTAAATATAACATATCCATGCTAACATCCTTAGTCAAAACACAAAGGGTCACAATTTTAAGTATCAACTGCAACACCATCAAGGTATCCGTAACAGATCTCTAACATCCAGATGTACCAAAACTTGGAATAGTCTTTACACAAATACAGTAAATACCACTACAGCTAATGCATTAAATAATAATTTGGGCAATGACCTCTCTATGTCAATGATTGATTGATTGATTTGTTTAGCGGCATATCAACCCTTGTCATGTCATTTAATGCCGAAATCAGTTAAAAATCTTTCTTTAATAGCGTCTTGTGGCTTTGGTGAAAGAACAGGTGGCCCCTGCAGGGGATGCAATCGGCGTATTCTAGGCCCCCAGCCGACAGGGCCATCTCCATATCAAGCAAATACGCACTATACTAACACTAGCGCTACACAACGTACAGCCGCTGCAGAATGAGATGAATGCCAACAAACGCAATTAGATAGGATCATTTCTAGCAAGGCTAATTTTAGACCTAACTAATGATGAGTAAATGAATTCTGTTCAATAAAGTTAATGTAGAAAACACTTTTATTAAAACCGAACGAACTACAGTTAGCCAATAATTACTTGCCCTATTAATGTAGTGGGTAAGTTTAAAGAGTAGTACATAGGTTCTACTTTTTATACGGTGATTTATGCAAATAATTGCTTTCCTTACAAGTGAGAATTCCTACCCTTAGGTTTTGTGTTAGGATTGTCGTGTAGACACATAGTTTGATTTGTTTGTATGGACGCAAATCACACAGATGGGTTTCACATATAAGGATTATCAACCAACTACAATTGAAGATCTTCCTTCAGTTTCTATGAATTATTTGCCTTGATTTCCGCTTTCAAAATGAACTAAACTTAGATATTTTATATCTAAATTGGCAACACTGCTAGAAAAAAAAGGTATACGATTCCAAACAGTTTTCAAATATCAGGGCTTGGGTTCGCGAACGGAGACTTAGAGTTTTCCATGTCTGTTGGCCAGCGAAGTCTATGCGAGAGATGAAGGCATTTCCGTAACGGTTGCAGGAGAAGGTCTGGCAGCCGGGTGGTGGTGGGGCTCCCACCTAGTGGTGCTGTCTTTTTTTCTACATTTGTTCTACGGTTTGGTTGATTGGTAGACCTTGTGCCGCCATGTGTTCCTGTTGGCTGCCGGTTGTCCACTAACGCTGGATTGTGTCAAAGGAAATGATGGTCCTTTTTAAGGAGTCCCTGTATCTCTTCTGTGGCCGCCACTTCTCCACAGGCCATGAACTAGTTCTCCCAA
Organism: Architeuthis dux; assembly: GCA_006491835.1. Classification (NCBI taxonomy): domain Eukaryota; kingdom Metazoa; phylum Mollusca; class Cephalopoda; order Oegopsida; family Architeuthidae; genus Architeuthis; species Architeuthis dux. Next base: position 4,110,140 of record VCCN01005798.1, read on the forward strand.
TAGGAGGGTCTTTGGTACCCGATAGTCCTCTATCCTCACCACGTCACCTGGTCACTGCAGGTAGGTCTTTTATTCCACAAACCAAAAATCATATATGTACATACTAAGTATTCAAGCATGTACATAAGTGTATGTTACTAAGTGTAGCTTAACTTGACAGAAGGTCAATAGTACGGAACGAAGAAGCAGTGAAAATAAACTGAAAACTGTTGGGAATGAAAAATACATCATGAGAAAATTATAATGCATAGATCTATAAGTGCAGTTTTTAACTACTTAAAATGTATCTTTTCACTACATGACGCAAAGGGGCAATATCATAGACTCCAAAATTGGGATTTTAAAAATTCATTTAAGAAGACTTAATAAAAAAAATAGTTGATACACAAATGTATATGTGCACATGCAGTCTTCAGAGATTTTTGAAAAAATATGGTTTCCTTCCGTCACTGGTCAACGGTAGATTTCTTCTTAGAGTTTTACTTATTTTCTCTTTGTAGGAAAGTCTTTCAAAGAAGTCCTACACGTCGGTTTGGAGTATATTCGGAATATCAGATGTTGACTTGTGGTTTTTATGAGTGTCAAGAAGCGATCATTAACTCAGAGGCAGGGAAATTAAAAAAAGGTAAAATCCTCAATCATTATTTTTGAATTGTATGACTACTTTTTACCTTAATTTATTAGTAAAAAGTAGTCATACAATTCAAAAATAATGATTTATGATTGATTGATTGATTTGTTTAGCGGCATATCAACCCTTGATGGGTCATTTAATGCCGAAATCAGTTTCAAATCTTTTTAAAATAGAGTTTTTTTAAAACTAGTCTTGTGACTTTAGTGAAAGGTTATTTTTTTAACTAGAGTCTTGCGAATTTGGTGAGGTGGCCCCTGTTTTTGTGTGTGTGTGTGTGCGTGTGTGTGTGTGTGTGTGTGGGGGGGGGTTCTTACCCCTCTGCAGGGGATGCAGTCGGCGTATTCTAGGCCCCAGCCGACAGGGCCTAATGATCTATAATACTTCAACTAATAAAAATTAACTTTAAAAAAGTAAATGCCTCAAGTTCTGATATCACCATTGAAAAGTAAAATCTTCAGGCAACACATAAAACAATATCATTAAAACGGGAGACTTTTGGGGCTCTCCTCCCAGCTCCGCTCCCGTGTCACACGACACACGAGGAAATGATTTTGTCTCCATTTCTCGAACGATCCTTGGACACCCAATCATTGTTTGTAGCAATTGAGTGTTTTTACGGGGCCGGAGTGCTAGGGCGACGCCCAAATTGGACTGCCTTACAGGGATAAAGGGCTCCAACTGCCATGTTATTTTACCGATTAGCTAGGGGGGCAGGGGGGTGCTCGGTTTGCAGATTCCATTTTCCGTGCCGTCAACCATTTGGCCACCTGTACTTCTTTTGCAGTATCGGGATGTAATTAAATTCCATCCGGCTTGAGGATCAAAAGCAGAGTCAGCATCAAGGAGGATAGCATGAGCGAAGAAAGAACGGTGCAAGAAAGAATAGCACAATCGATAGTTGAAACAATTACAATTATCTTCCAAAGAAATGATTTCGAACACATAAGGAATTTACATAAAAACTTTTCATTTTACCATCAAGTAAATATTTAGACGAAAGTAGCTCCAACTAAAAAGGAACTCCTTTTTGGATATCCAAACCAGAAGAGCTAAGATGGAAAATACGATAAGCCCGAAAGACAGCAGTCCCACTCTATATACATTAAGCTAAACGTTTGGCTCTGAAAGCATAACAGCAGACAATAATACCACTGTCAGGACGGAAAGATCTCATCAAGGATGGTAGTTACTTTGTTTATTTGCCGCCCTCACGAAATTTCTTTTTTTTTTGCATTGGGGGAATTCGTATACCCACCTAATACGGCACACGACTCAAGGTCGCAATTCATTGTAGGTCATCCAAGAATAGCCCGGTCCAGTCAGTCATTGTTACAGACGTCTGAGTGTACCACTGTCTCTAGCCCACAGTGCAATGAGGGAGTTTCGTCACAACGACTGCATCTTCCGAAGACAGAGACAAGCTTGGCATTGGTGAACTATCTGGACTGGTAGTGCCAGCCAGAAAATGGTGGCGGATGGTGTTATAGTAAGAGGAAAGCAGCCGTGGGAACATTAGGATAAAGAAAATGGCAGTGCCCGTTCCAAAGGTGCATGTTTGGAGCAGCCTCCCGTAATGGTCATGTAAAATGATTTTCCGTCCGCCGTACGAAACTTCGAAGTATTTCTGTTACTTCTCTTCAGTGTTACCAGTTTAGATATAACATATCTAAATTTAGATAATTCTAAAGAATGGAAATCAAGGAAGATAATTTATAGAAACTATGAAGTAAGATCTGTAATCTTTAAAATTTGTATTAGATTTCCCGTGAACCACAGATCCAAACAACTTCAAATTAGACACTGCACTGAGTGCTGACTAATATATCTGACGAATATCAACTTCGTACAGGAACAGTTGTCGAGTAATAGCGGTGCACGCACATATTTCTTCAATTGTAGAAGCAACATACACACACATATTACACAATCAAAACGGATATTATCAGGCATTATGTATGACCAAACCCTACGGCATTGAAACTGTTGCCAAAATATGAATATGTTGCCGTCCAAAAATGAGTGCCCCACTACGAAAAAATATTTTTGGCAACAGTTTTTCTTGTTCGACTAAGAATAAAAAAAACCCTGCTATGTTTGGTTTAGACGAAAATTAACTTTCTATAAAAAAGTGGTAGGGGTGTACTCATGTATGGGCTACACTATATATATATCTACCAGCATTATTTTGAAGAAAAAAATACCGTAATCTTATGGAAGCACAGTAGTATTCAGCAATAGATATTATCTATGTATATTTTTACTTGCATAAATATAGCAAATGTTAAGCTTAAATTCTATGCTACATTTGCTAGAGAACAGAGACGGTGAAAGCATCCTTAAATGAGAAATTTAATTAAGTTGCGTGAATCTTTTATTGGTGGGTGGGTCGAATAATCCATTGAAAAGACGACACTAGGTATAACGCTATTGGGTGGAGAAATCTTTCTTCCATGAAGTAATAACCAGTAATTTAAGATTAAGTAATCTTTTTTTTCACGTACGAGAGAGACCGCTGTGTTAGGAGATGTTTACCTAATCAGATTTTAATGAACTATAACCATTTACTTGAAATTCTCTATGCGATACTTTTATTACTCTAAAATATGCAATGGCATCAAGAATATACATTAAACGAGTCAGTCAGATATATGCAACATTAACAAAAATCATTTTAAATATGGGTCAATAAAAAGGAGCAGTATCCAGTTTTAAGCTGTCTACGAATACGTTTTCACGTATACAAATGTAAAGTTTGTTGTAGATATCTTAAAAATTAAAGATATCAGTAACATGTGGAACAAGGCCAAAGATTTTAGGGTAGAGAAGGTGCTGTCATCGGGTCGTTGCGGTATCACAATTTGATTTGGCATTTGAATTTATTACATAGGACAACCGAATGGACTGCTATTGCGTTGAACAAAATTCTCTATTACAGCCGAAGACATGTCTTATGCCACGAGGGCTATGTTCAGAAGCCAGGAAGAAAATCTAGTCCAGAAAAAGAGGAAGTTTCTTCCATTAATAAACTGCGTTCCCAATTAGCAACGAAAGTAACAAATTTTGGAGAGCTACTCGAAATAGTTATGGAGGAGTCCCATGCTCAAGGTTTATTTTATTGTAAACGTAACCTTCTCTTACATTTCTATTTACCTATAGTTGGGAAGGAAAGTGGTTCCATGCTTTTCCCAATGGTATTATTGCGAAGTGAACGCAAGCAGCCGAAACTAACTCGGTTCGCCGGTTTCCGTGCCGGTAACCTTTTACGCTGTTCTGCACTCTTACATCTATCTCTCTATAATTCATTATATGTGTATACTACCCTGGTTTTGGTGATACTTTGCAGCTTTATTTCAAAAGGCAGCTTCTTATGCAAATCATGAACATTCAGTTATCAAGAGAACAATCCACCCTCTCTCATTAGATCTAGATAGAAATAAATTGTTTTGAAGGAGACTAAAAGTAAAATGAAAAGTGGCCTCCCATATCAGAAGTATCAAGTTATTCCACCGATTCGTTTTGCTTCGACAATCACCAACGACGCCCATGTCGAAAAGTATACAAAACCGTGTGAAAAACGATTGAAGTTAGGTTTGTTCATCTATAGAAGACATTTGGTCAGGTTTGCCAATTTTGATATTCTTTTCACATTTTTCGAATGTGGAAATCACCCCAAAATTAGAAAATTAAAAAAAAACAAACAACAACATTGAAATTGGCAACACTGGACATGCAAATTAGAAGAGAAAAAAAATCTAAATAATCAACCCTGCATTTGGTGCTTTTATCGTATAGCAGTGATGTAGCCTGCAAGTATAAAAAGATTGATTGATTGTTTTGTTTAACGGCACATCGACCCTTGGTGGGTCATTTAGTGCAGAGTTCGGTTTTTTTTTAATACACAATTTATGTACACGAATTATTGTTGTCAAGGTATGCATATCGAATCTGTTTAAAAAAAATATATTTGAGTATAGTTTCACTTCCCTCAGGAAGGATAGGATGTTGTGTATATCGACGTTCTCGAATAGGTCTTTCATATTGTTTGCTTTGTAAAAGCGTTGTCTGGTGAGAGCAAGGCCACTACATACAATTAGAATGTGCTTTGTTTAAGTATGAAACTGGCCAATGCGCAATCTGAACACAGTGACCTGCTCTTTTCGGGATTTTCTGAAACCGAGTTTCCATTCTCCTAAAATGGGTTTTATAGAAAATAGTTTGTTGTTGGTGTTGTTATTCCAACTTTGTTGCCATATCCTTTGGATAAACTGGTTAATTTTGCTTTTCAAACCAGTATTTGGAATTTTGTACGTGTTATCAGGGATCATATCTAGAGTTGATTTGTCTGCCGAGTCAGCCCTGTCATTTCCTTTTATCCCAATGTGGTATATAGTATAGTATAATCTTTTTTTGAGTTGTATATGGAGTTTTCTAGTTTTTTATCCTTCAAGGATAGAAATACGGAAAGAGAGTCTGAGAAGATGATGAATCTTTTCATGTTACTCTCGGCAATGATGTTGAGTGCTAAATCTATTGCACTTGCTTCAGCACTGAAAATGGATGTCTCTTTTGGAAGACATTTTGGCAATTATTTTGCTGAAAACTGCTGCACATCCTGTTCTGTCATTGTCCTTGGAGCCATCTGTAAAAAAATAAGAGTATTTGGGATAGTGTTCTTTGATTTCGTGGACTTTCTCCTGATAAGTAACGGGATGAGTATTTGTTTTTGAGAGTTCGTTTGGGTCTAGGTTTACTTCGGGTTGTTTAATGTTCCAAGGTGGGACATTCGATATTATGGTATCCTGTATGTTTGCGAGAGAGATTTTTGATTCTTTAAGGGTGGATTCCACCCGAAGGCCAACGGTCTTTATTGCATTTCCCTTTTTGTTGAACAGGGGTTTATATTTTCGGTTAATGGTGCAATCATGAGCAGGGTTGGTTGGGCAAGATTTAAGTTTTACATAGTACTGCAGGACCAGTTTTTCACATCTGATTTTCAGAGGTGCTTCATTAGCTTCTGCATATAGGCTCTCCATTGGGGATGTTTTGAAAGCCCTCAGAACCAGTCTCAGTCCTTCGTGATGAATAGTATTGAGCGTTTTCAAATATGACTTCCTAGCTGATCCGTATATGAAGCAATCATAATCCAGTTTTGAACGGATTAGTGATCTGTATATTTTAAATCGGGTTTGTCGATCAGCTCCCCACTCTGTATGGACCACTACTTATAGCAGTTGCAAGGCATTGTTACATTTTGTTTTTTAATATTTCATTCCTTTGCAATAAGGATCAGTGTCTCCGTGAAATGACCCGCCTGGTCCATTGTGTTGCTGTTTTGTATAAGTTTTGTTTTACATTGTGTTCTAAATTTCTTCCAGTTTCCTCTGCTTAATTTCCAACGAGGAAGGCTCTGGGTTTTCCAGTATAATTGGAAAGTGATCGCTACCACATGGGTCGCTATATACTTTCCAAGTGTAATCCATGAAAATTGATGGATCACATGAGGCTAAATCAATAGCCGAGTAGGTACCAGAAGCTGGGTTGAGTTGTGTCTGGGACTTCTTGTTGAAAAGGCATAACTTATTACTATTAGTAATGTTTTCTAGTGCTCTGCCTTTCTTGTTTGTATTCTTACACCCCCAGTAGTATAAAGGGTTTAAGGAGCTGTTCAGTTAGCATATTAAGCTCCTTTTCATTTATCGAGTCATGTGGTGGGATATATATAGAACAAATGTTTACTGTTCTGTGTAGGGTTGCTTTAACAGCAACTGCCTGAAGATTCGTGTTAAGATTAATTTTGCTTTGGGGTATATCGTTCCTAATTAGGATTGATACAGAAGCCCTGAGTCCAGTATTTTGTATATGATTATAATTTTCGTAATCTTTTATTCTGATGTTATTGTTTTTTTTAGAAAAGTCTTTTGTAAGCAAACAATGGCGTGGCGTAAATCTGTTAGTAACAGAAGTAGTTCGTTATAGTTTGATTTTAGTCCGCGACAGTTCCATTGGAGGATTTTATAGCCCATGGTTCAGTATAGGGGATTGCTATTTCGGGTTGTCGATATACGTTTGCGAGTTTTCGCTTTGTTTATGTGATTTGGGTTTTGAAGGTGGGGGATTTTCTTCTTTGGTAGGTGTTTCTTGATTGTTTTGAGAGGGGTCCCTGATTGAGGAGTATGGTTCCGTTTTTCAGACCATTCTCCTGTGGTGGTGCTTGTTTTATTTTCGGTGGGTTGTCTTTTGCTTTTGCCATTTCTGGCTGATTTGATTTTTCTTTCTGGCACTGGCCAGCCCTCAAAGGGATATCCAACTGTTTGGGCGACTTCAGGTGTTATCAGTGTTGGCCTTAATTCGTTTACGAATTCTGGCAAGTCGTCTGGACCTATTCTTAATATTGTACGAGTGTCTCGTACTTTTCTCGTTCTCGTGCATCGGCTATGGTCACTGACTCTTTTGCAGTTTGTACTTATGTTCTGCCTTTCATGTACACCTCAACGATCTTTGGCGCCCCAGAAAAAGGGATGTTTCGGGTGTATTTCACCGTCATCATGTCCTTCTACCTCTTCCAGTTTTCGCATATTCTGGCGCACAGTCTGCACATTTGCATGGGTTTTCGCATTTGTTTGCAGAGTGGTTGGCGTCTCTTTGTTCACACCTCCCGCATACCGCTCTTCCGTTACATCTATCCTGATGGTGGCCATACTTCTGACATCTGTAGCATCGTAATGGGTTTGGCACAAACTGATCAACCCTTTCAATACTATATCCAATCTTTATTTCTTTTGGGATGTACGGATTATCGAAAGTCATAATGTAGGTGTTTGTTTCAATTATGTTTCCGTCCTTTCTAATTGATACTCTGTTCGCATCAACCACTCCCTGACTTCTCAGTTCTTTTTTAATTTCATCTAGACTGCAGAGAGAAAGTTCCTGATTTCTTACCACACCCATAGATGTATTTAATGTCTGGTATGGCTAGGTGTTTATTTTTTATTCCATGGAACGTTTTCATTTTCAGCAGAAAATCTGCGTATTTCTTCGTTTCTACTTCTATCATAATCGTTCCATTTCTCATCTTTTCGATTATGAAACTGGATAGTTTTATTAAGGAGTTATCCATTCCGACATTATAAATCTTGGAAATGATGTTGGTATTTGCTCCGTATCATTTTCAGAGCCAGATTCTGTGCGCAGTCGCTTGGTAGGTTTATTACCATGTATTTATTATTTTGTACTTCACCATTCTTGCTCCCCACCACCCTCGGGGTCCAATTTAATGGGAAATGCTAGGGGGAAACCCAATCGTCCTGACAGGACAGGGCTACAGAAATGGCATACTCGTATTTGGGGGAAACTACGAGCACCTGTAATCCTTACCTACCCAAGTCTAGAGAAACGTCAGGGGTCATACAGCCATGTCATAGTTTTTATCTACCATACTGATAGACCCTTTGCCACCGCCTTCTAACACTATGTAAAGTGGGTTTAGTTGTTGACCACGATGGTATTTGGGTCGGTGTATATTTTGGGAACAGGTATTTTCAGTTGATCGGATCGGGCCTCTCCGACCGCCCGTCTAGCCCAGGCAAGGGCCAAAGTGAAGTGTTGCAGATCGCATGAATCCGCAAGAACATGGACCACTCAGCCACCAGGATCCCGTCCGCAGGCGACACGTGTTGCCACCCACGGTCGACAGGTGGCCCCATTTGGTGTGTGTGTGTGGGGGGGTGGGGGTCCTACCCCTCTGCAGAGGATACAGTCGACATATTCTATGCCCTAGCCGACAGAGTGAGTATAAAAAGAGGATTTATGTTCACTACAAAAGGTTACTGTTAGAATTGTTAAACAGTGATTATAAATCAGGTGAATAATTATCTTTACCATATATTTCCCAAGGAATAGGGTTGACAGAAAAATCATTGCTCACAGTTTAGGAGTCAATCCCTTGAAGCACACAGTAGGATTTTAAGATATTGTCAAAATAACATTTTAAGTTTTAAATTAATGCCTAAGCTTATTAAAAGGGCCTTAGGATGCCAATAAAAATGGTAATTATGAAACGTACAAAGAAGGCAAAATAAAAAATAGCTGTCCTAACGCTGTGCCCTTAATCATATTAAGTTGAGTTTTTACACGAAGCGACGATTTTAATTTTGTAATAACCTTTGCAAAACCCAACCAATTTTGATAAAGTCTGCATCATCTTGTAGAGAATTTTATTCCGAGTAACAGTTTCTTATTACACCAAGTCACATAAATTGCTCTGATAAACGCTAGATACAACGTTTTAGCAAATATTATTTTTCTTGTTCTTGCCAAAGATTTGCTGCTATAATTCAATGCACGCCTAAACTGCAGAACTGAATTAGGCTAAACTTTACAGGCATATGTAACATGATCCTGCGAATGTCAAGCTATATTAATAATAATTTGAAATCAATTTTACTTTTCGATGCTGAAAATTAGTACGTGCGTGAAAAATGAATTAGATATTAAATGACAGGCACATACGAATTGGAATCGGACATAAATAACTTTGGAGCTGCCTTCGTGGCGCAACTGGTTAGCATCCTTCCGTAAAAGAAAGAAATGGAGTCCGCTAACCACCTTTACAAGAAAGACCAGACAGGAAACCATCTTCGCCACCCTTCTATCTTCACCGCAGAAGATTTCGGTTCCTTCAACGGAGGCAAACGAAGAATGGCAAAAGAAAGGTCCAAAATGCGACACTTTAGTCCTCCCCCCCTAAAAAAACAAATACATTTCCCCTCTCCCAAAAGCAATGACTCAATAACTATCCCCTCACAAAGCCATTTACTACAAATGGAGCCGGAATGGAATGTTAGCATCGTAGTAGTAGAACTGGCCACAGGAATGAACGCATGTAGGCTTCTCTCTGATTGGCTATTTCGAGACAAAGAACGGTTAGAAGTGAAGCGGGGAAACTTTGAGACAAAGGATTCGTCTTTCCGTTAGTCAGTCAGGGTTAGGAGTCGAGTGTGGCGTGCAGACATCATATGGGGAGCATGTAGGGGACGAGGCAGATCCAATGGCCGTTTTCATGTTCTGAAATATAATAATTTGGGCACATGGAGCTAAAATAAATAGTTTAATTTTTTATCCCCTACTTTCGATGTAGTCTCACATTTTTCCGGAAAGATGAAATCGACCGACTACGCGGAGAACCAGCAACGCAGACAAAGGAACATCGGACTGAGACTTTTGACAAACAACAGTGGTTGAGAATAGATAGTGGAGGCGTTTGAGAAGTTTGCTTGGTTGTCCCTTGAAGTTCAGTTTCTCCTATAAACTGGTTGTGATTTTTGTTTTGTTGCGGCGTCCATGGATCATTTGGCGATGTAGGAGCCCGAACTCAGAAGCGCAGCGTCTTCCACACGTTGGACATGGGTTTTTGATCGATTGATTTGTTTGGCGGCATATCAACCCATGATGGGTCATTTAATGCCGAAATCAGTTTAAAATTCCGAAAGTCGGAGTTTTTTGGTTTAAAAAAAAAAAAAACTAGATTTTTAGGACTTTGGTGAAAGGTTATTCTTTTTAACTAGCATCTTGCAACGTTGGTAAAAGAACAGGTAGCCCCTGTTTGGGTGTGTGTGGGGGCGGGATGTAGTTGGTGGGGCACTATATTCCACCACCTGGTTGGAAGGAGCTGTGTCTTTTGTGGCGTTGCTCTGCGCGCGGACGGTTTCGAAGATTTCAGTGCCTTGTCTGCAGATTTGACGCCATGCTGCACGGTCCGAAGCCAGGATTTCTAGGTCGCTTGAGGATGGCATGTAGGTGGTCTTTGAATCGTGTATTCTGTCCTCCGGATGAGCGCTCGCCTTCAGATAGTTCTCCGTAGAGTACCTGTCTGGGAATGCAGTTCTCGGGTATCCGGATGTCATGGCCGATCCACCGTAGTTGTCGCTGGAAATCATGGACTCAATGCTAGAGCTGTTGCCTTGTTGTAAGATTATGACATGGGAAATGCGATCCCGTCAGGTTATGCCAAG
>VCCN01005798.1:4470208-4483170 GCA_006491835.1 Architeuthis dux
TAATAATAACAACAACAACAACAACAACAACAACAAAAGCAACAATAACAACAACAAAAACAACAATGCGTAAATGACATGGTTTTGTTACGTTTATATCCTAGACTTGAATAATTTGCTTCAAATATCATTCTAATATTAGTATATATTCCATTTATTAGTAAATGTTTATCTGAAGATTACATAAGATGACAGAAACATGCCTACACTTATGATTGTTTTTAATCTACTTTACTGATTATAATTTGTCATTTTATTACTTACTAACGTATGTTTTTAATAATTTTGGTAGAAGGTTTCGTTATTTTTAAAAATTATTTATTATTTATTTTGCAATGTTGCTTTACTTGCTTACAAAATAAATATAAATTCTTAACTTTTCATATATTCATTCTATTTTTTCGATGAAGATTAACATTCCTACGAATGTCCAATTAACATTTTACTGATCATAAACGAATAATAATCTGGCACAGATACGCTACCGGTCCCTGACACATTGGAAAAAATCCTGACGGTCTGCCTGATCAGATACTATGAGCAACGCCGGTATAGACGATATATGTATAAGACAAATAAGGTGAAATAATTTCAATTTTTGAACCAATACAGGTCTTGTTAGTCACTCAGTGGAAACCGCCACGTGAAGATTGTGTTTTGGTAGCATGCCATGTTGGGGGTGATCAATTAAAAAATTGGAAAAAAGGGCGGTCAATGAGTAAGTCACCTCTATCGCCTTTTGTTGTGCCGTGATCACTAAAAAAGTTCAAAGTGAACGCTTCTGGACACGAACTAAGGGACGCATTTAGCATAAATTTACGTTGGAATTTGATCCCCCCCCCTCCCACTAAAAACCTAATTTGGGTTGAATTTTCCAAAAACAAAAGAAAAGTTTTTTCTAGACAGAATAAGGAGTAATTGTTTAAATTTCCAGCCTTCTTGCTCCATTGGTGCAGCCTCTACTGAAGACTCCAATGTTGACAGTGTTGGTGACAGTTTTGGTTGACGGTTTCTAATACTCGTGTCCCTAAATTGGTTGACTCTACTATATATACATATACTAGCAGAAGTACGCGGCCTTGCACGGGCTTATGTATTCCGCCCATGGTGTCATTGCCTTTTTTATGTCCCCCAGTGCGTCAAGAGCAATTATGTGGTCCATTGTGCATTCATCCCACACAAGCAATTGACAACTGAATAAAAAACACTTTTAACGCTCTAGGCACAAACACTTTATTGTAATAAGTAGGAGAAATAAGTATACCTCTTTTTTAAATATGCAAATATATGCAGTAGCCTCTTAAATAGGCAATTATATTGCAGTAACGAACCTTAAGATATGCAAAAGCATGCTCTAACGAATATCGCAACATGCAGATCTGCAGTAACAATAACATAACCTCCAAATTTATATTGGAGGAGGCAAATATTAAAATATTTTAATAAAGTAAAAATGTCTTAAAATATTTTAAAATACATGGATATAAATTTAAAAAATCACCTGAAAATTTTAAAGTGATACTTTTAAAAGCAAAAATTATGAAATGAAAATGTTAAAATGTGTTAAAATACAGGGTGTTTACAAAAGAAATAGACAGTTTCAAAAATGTATTAAAGCAAAACTATTTCAGATATTGACACTCACGATGCACAGTTTTGTAGAGAAACACTTGATGTGTATTGCTGCAATTTACAGTTGCTCGATGTGTGCATTATCTATTTGCATAATGGAATTACTTATTTAAAATCTTGTGTCAGTGCTACTGGACACGCAGTTTGGCTCCAAATCTTGCAAATTCGCATGAGTACTGCACTAGACTTCTTCCAAATAAGCTATTCTTAAAAAGTTAAAATACATCTTAAATTCAAATAGTTCTTCGGACGATTGAACTCCTTCTTGTTTGTGTTTTTAACACGACGTTTCGACCGATCCATTCTTCGGCCTTCTTCAGGTGTAACATCCGAATGTGATGGGGTAAACAGAAGATTTTTAAAAAGATTTCAATGGCGGTAACCCTTATAACGTAGGATTCGGGTGTTTCTTGGTCCTTGTCTTGTCGGGTTTGGGTCTGTTGAGCAGTGGAAGCCACATCCCGAAGAAGGCCGAAGAATGGATCGACCGAAACAACAACGAGAAGTTCAATCGCCCGAAGAACTATTTGAATGTTAATGACCCTTCTCAAAACTATAGAAAATCTCATTATATCTTAAATATGTCCCTTAAATTAAATAAATGATAGGGTTTTCTATATAAAATTAAAAAAGGATAAGAACTTAATTTCTATATGTCACAGGATTGTTGCCAGTTTTAGTCGTAATGTTTTTCTTGGCTAACTTGAATTAATAAATGTGAACCTTTGTTCATGGAAATTTACAACGTTAGACCATAGACCTGTTAATCTTTAGTTCTAAATGTTAATCACTGAGCTATGGTTTTTAGTGTCAGGTCATTTACCGTAGTGCAATGGTTACCAAGCTTGCCTTGAAGACCAATTCGCTAATATAGCGAATTCGATATTCCCCAGATTACTGTGGCCTTAAGCCAAACTAAGATGAGCTTAGTAACTGACCATTTTTAGTTGCGCAATTACGTGTGATTCATTCAAATCGATCAATATTGACGTACACTGTGAAAAGTATGTATCCCTTTGTTTGTGTCTGGCAGCGTTTACGCTGGTTTCTTTGAAGATTTTGACTTTTGGTGATCACTGCCCAACAAAAGGTGACAGAAGCAACTTATTCCCCGTTTTCCAATTTTTTAATTGATCACCCCCAACAAGGCATTCTGCCAAAAGACGTTGGTCACGTGACGGTTTCTATTGAGTGACTAACCGTACCCGTCTCTCTCACCTTCTTCAATATTTCCTTGTGAATGCGCCTCTATCATTTCATATCAAATGACTTCCTCTTTCCAGGTTTCTTTTTCTACCTTTCTGATTCTTTTTTTCTTTAGGGTCCTCTTCTTGTTCCCCACCCCCTTTCCCGCTACAAACCAACACCTTTCTTTCAAACAGTTAAACCAAGTGATGCCAGTATATCCCACTTCTGCCCACTTAGACTCTAAAGCGCTTTCTTTCTGCCGCCGGAATCGACCGAAATCAATTTTCCATTAGTGCCAATTTCTAAAGAGACTTCAAGATGGCAGCTGTGTTGGCCGTTCGGCTATTGCCGGACAGGCTCCGAGAGGGGTGCTTCAGACTTCTTTGTATTACCACTGTCCGGCCGAGCCGTGACCAGGGTCCAGTGAAGGGTGAAGACAACTCGTGGAGAACATTAGCCTGTAACTTGATAGGCTGCCCTCTTTTAGAAGTCCTCTTCTTCAGGCCTTAGCCCCTTCCCGTACTCTTAGAAAGACCTAACATCGAAATAAAAAGCCTTCACTCAGAAAACTAAAACTTGACCGAGATAAACGTAAACACAGACACCATCATCTTGGGGATATATCTCTGGTTACTGCAATTGGAGATTATGAGGTCCATGGCTCAATTCCAGTATTCTCAAGAATGAAATATTTTTTCGTTCAAGATCCAATTAAAACACATATGGTGTCGAGTACAATACCACCTCGCATATAATGCGATCCCCGCTTTTTGTAGCTAAAAATCAGTAATATAGTTTTTGAGGGTAAACTATATTACTGATTTTTAGCTACAAATCGCTGCAAATTTAAAAACACATAAAACACAAAAACTAAAACACAAACGCTAAAACTGACATGGTTCCTGGTTTTGGTCAGTAACTTTTAGTTTGGATTTACCTAAAGATCCAAATTCTGTATATTTGTTGGTTTGTTACCATAATATAGCAAAAATATTACCCATCATAATTGACGGGTTCTATGCTAATCTTATATTAAGCAACATGTCCGTTCGTTTGACACATTTTTAAAATGAACATCTTTGTCATGGGTGATAACTATTAAATGCAAAGGGAGAGTAGTCTCCCTTATCTTCTGGACTTAAAATTCTGGGTAGAATCCGCAATAGGGTTGTTAAAGTTTAAGAAAAAAGTGAAAAAAGAAAAGCCAAGCTTTTGATTTATAGCATAGATGTTTTTATTTTTTGTCATAGGTGTTTTGACATAAAATTATTATTAGCCTTTACCGGTTTCAACTCGTATGAATTTCGGATAGCTCCGCCCAGCGTTCTTGGGTTGGTCATCAGAATGTACTGTCCGTAATTCGATATCTGTGTTTGAAGGATCTTGGTGGCAGTCACAGCTAGTAAAGTTGTTATCTTTGTCCGAATCTTTGTGTGGAGATATCTATATCCTGGTTTAAATTGTAGGACTCGCATGGGAGATTATTGTGTTAGCCAGGTGACCGCTATTGAAATGTAGGTTGTGAGGGGGAGGGAGGGAGTCCTGATTTTATGCTTTGGGTATATTTTTATAGTGTAAATGATTTTACTGAATTAAGTGTGTGCTATTAAATTGAAAATGAATTAACTTTGTTTATTAGGAAAGTATCTATAATATGTAGAGAGAGCTGGAATAAGGCATTAAAAAAATTTTTTTAAATAAAAAATTATATAAAAATAAAAATGAAGAATAAAAAATCTCTAAAAAAATCTCTAAAAGACTTAAAAATCACTTAAAGAGCCAAAGTGCCACAAAACAGTTAATCAATCAAAGGAAAAAAATACATATAATAAAATAATACATATAATAAAAAATATATATAAGAAATATGTACCCCTGTTAATTGATCAACTAGTTATGACTAATAAGACTAAACTTAACAGTTTACAAAAACTTCTATCAATAACTGAGGAGAGTTAGAGGGGTTTTGTTTATAATAGGAGAGAGAAGGAATATATAATGAACCTATATTGGGTTGTCTAAGGAGTAGGGCGGGTCTGTGTTTTTTTTTTTAAATTATGTAGTGTAAATGGAATGAGTCCCTACGATTGCTGATTCAGAGCGAGTTTTAGGATTTTAATAAAATGTGATTCCCTTCTTCTTCTTGGAGAATATTGTCCGTGTTCATTTTGTAGAAAGGTAAAACTGAAGACTTTGGTCTATGTGTTTGCTGACTTGAAGAAACGTGTGAAAGGGTCTCTGATTTGGTGCCTATGTAATTCTATTTCTAAGGATCGATGTCTCATATTTATATTCCTTGTCACAACCACGGCAGGTGATAGCATAGATACTGTTTTTAACGTCACAGAAGATGTTGGATTTAACTTTAAATGTTATTACACATTTGAAGGTATATTTATTTCCTTCTATTAAATGTACACATAGACCACAGTTAGGTCGATTGCATTTAGTTATTCTTTGCTCTGTTCCTGCTTTTTCAGTGAACGTGGCTCTTGTAAGTAGCTTTTTCAAACGCACTAAAATATAGAAAACATAACTAGAAATATATAAGAAACAAATACACAACTGAAACATTCGAATCATTCAAAAGTTCTGACAAAATCGTAATCCCTCGCAAATTACAATTGAAAATCATCAAGGGAGACCCAGAAGAAGAGATGAAAAAACGCGAAGAACAAGTGATAAACAATCTCGCAACAGAAGTGGACCTCTTAAGATTAAAATCGGAGAACCACCCCCTCGAAGGCTTTTGATACAGACGAAGATATGAAAACAAAAATCTCAACAGGAACCATACGGGAGTATTTAGAAAAATGTGGCTGGAACATACCAAACACCAAGAAAATATCTCCAATGCACTATAAGAAAAATAAACCATTCTGGGGGAAAATATGGAGAAGCTTTTAAAACCAAACACGAATCAACGAACCCCTTCATTAAGGAAGAGGACATTTCAAAAGATGGGGGGAAAAGGCCGGAATCCCAACCTTATTCTCCTAAAACCAGGAAGTCACTTTCCCCCACAACAAACAAGAGGAACAACCAACTACAAAACCTCTCAATACATCAACAGAAAAGCAAGAGTTTCCCCTAATTACAACACTCCAACAAACACCACAATACCACCCAGGTATTACCAAAACAACTCCAAACAACAAAACTACAATTGAACAGCTAGAATAAATTACACCACTAACCAGCATAATTCACCCTACCCCAAAAATCAATTTTCACACAACCCCACACCAAGATCCAACAATGTAAATTACAACAACAATATCACAACATCGTCAGAATTCCCAACGAGACTATCTAAAAATCAATCTCTAGACAAACGAAACAATTCAAATAATTGTTTAGACAAACGAAAACATTTCAATCGATTAAGATAATAGATAATAATCCCGAATTAACCAAGGAAAAAGTTAATATAAGAATTATCAACTTATCTTCCAGGGAATTCTCTTTAGCAGAAAAGAACATTCTAGAAATACAACAGATCTCCTTGAATTCACCAGAAAAATACGGCTGGCAGAATTCTTTCATCAAAAAGACAAAGAAGACGGCTCAGTGAAAGAAAGAATCAAAGCCTCTTCACTCCACCCAAAAACAAAAACATCGCCTTAGATAATTTTGCAAAAAATGTAGAATCTTTTCCCCTTGACACC
This sequence comes from Architeuthis dux, assembly GCA_006491835.1. Lineage (NCBI taxonomy): Eukaryota > Metazoa > Mollusca > Cephalopoda > Oegopsida > Architeuthidae > Architeuthis > Architeuthis dux. Next base: position 4,476,697 of record VCCN01005798.1, read on the forward strand.
AAAACAATACCTCACATCAAACACAACATTAACATGGACGAAAGGAAGGCAATCAAATCTTTATCTGCAGATGACTCAATCATCATTACAGAAGCAGACAAAGGAGGGACAGTCCTCATAATGGACAAAGCCCACTACAGATCAATGTCAGAAAACATCCTATTAGATAATAATTACTACCAACAAGTAGAAACCGAGCCTGAAAAAATAAATCAGATTCTCTATAACAGACACATAGAGGAACACAACAAGTGTCTAACAGATAAAGAATACAAACACCCCAAACAATTTGAGATAAAATAAAGTCAATTTTACGGCCTTCCAAAAGTTCACAAAAGCAAAACAATCACGATAGCCTGTGAAAAGTCATCAACTGCCAATGTCCATATACCCAATGTCAAAGATAATAGCAGATTCATCATGCCTAACCAGCAGACTGAGCCATCTTCTAGACCTATTACTGAAACCCCTAACTAAACACGTTCCCAGCTTCCTAAAAGACACGACAGACTTTGTAAGAAAACCCCCCAAAACAACTACAAACAACATCATCCTAGCAACATTTGATGTGGAATCTTTATACTCAAATATTAGGCACGATATGGGACTAGAAGCACCTGAATTATGGCTTAACAAATACCCAACGTAATCCCAAACAGATTCAGTAAAGACATTATACTTAAATCTATGAAATCCATCCTAGAAAACAACACCTTCCAATTTAACGACACCTTTTTAAAACAAATTAGAAGTACAGGAATGGGTACCAAAATAGCACCCACATACGCAACATTAACAATTGGCTACTTAGAAGACTAGTTATAGACCAAAATATCCGAGCGATTTGGGCTTGAATTCTCGGAAGTCTTCAAAATATCATGGAGTCGTTTCCTAGATGATTGTTTCATACTATGGACCAAACCGAAAGAAGACCTGCTACTTCTACACCAAATCTTGAACAACCTACACGAACACATCAATTTCACAATGAAATTCCTTTTCTGGACTGCAAGATCCTAAAAAACAGAATAGAAATTCAGACTGATATCTATTACAAACCAACGGACATTTAGTATACCATGTTCCCTTGCACGACGCTTGAAGACAATAATATTCCAACAGGTAACACTAAATCTAAGATTCATAGAACTACAAACAAGAAACACGACTACTCCATATCCTTAATTACAGCTGGAATTGAAAAGGCCACAGTATTATATAGACAACAATTACTAGCAGAAACAATAAATCTACCAAAACAAACAGTATCCCTTTCCTTAACAACCATTTTGCATCTGATCCTCCGAATGATTAATAAATCTATTCATCTCCACATATAAACTCCATGTCAGTTTCTTTGTAACGATAAAATTGGACACGCTATATTTTTGTTCATATCTAAGTGTGTAGAACCGCAACACATTTCATAGTTTGCACACATAACCACAACATTGTGTCTGTTGACTGAAACATTTCAATTCTGTAATTATAGGGGTGACAGGGGTTATTGGTATATGGGGCAGGTTGAATACCTTGCTTTAATTTATGTTTCCACCACTTGATGCCTCCACTGTTAGCCTCATTTTGAGCAGAAATATTCCCGCCATTTTCTTCCAGGTTTGAGTCACATGTGCTGTAAGCATGAAAAGCTTTGCATGAAAAACGTTTTTTTTAGCCTGGTAAGTAACCTTTTCAGTTTGACAAACGTGTGCATAGTTCATGCTGTGATGTGCGGTGGATGATAATGCAATCTATGCTTATGAGAAGTGGCGATAAACAGTGTGTATCCTACATTTCAAGTAGCTTCTCTCAGAACCTTTTCTTGGAATAGAATTTAAACAAAATGTGTTTGGGGACCGGTTGGTACATTGTAAGTGGGGCTACTTGGTACGCTGCAATTGTATGCAATTGGGGCAGAAGAATAACAAAAAGCCTGCAAAATAACAAAACAAACTTCAAACAAGTCAAAAAGTATTCAGAGAAAAAAGAGAAGTGGAAAAGGGGCCAGAAATAAAAGAAAAAACTAATAACACTGATGAATCCACAGGTGATGAAAACCTTTTGTTTGGTGAGCGTAGAACCTTATTGCAATTCAAGTCCTGGTGAGAATCGGGTAAAGTGCAGATCTTATCAAATGTGGGCACATGTTGGGTGCGTTTCAGAAAACAACAGGGATTACTCTATTTGTCAAAAATCTGACTATTAATTGTCTGCATAAGGAATCAGATTAATAATTTTCTCTTTGGTGGTTAAGATTTGCTACGGGTGTTGTTTCGATATCTATTTCCATTTCATTGTGAGAGGGGTGTCAATGAAGTTCTGTTTGGTGTCGTCATTCTTTTCTTATTGTTCCTTTTTCTATCTTCCACCTTATTACAATGCATCATTGAGATCCACTCACACATGATTAGACTTGTCCTACTAGGTGGTCATTATATTTCTAAAATCTTACTTCTTACTCAAATATATTTTCTATTACTGTTAATACTTCTGTCGGGATAAAAATTTTATATTTCTCAATTATAACAATATATTCATCACATCTGTACCTACTAGCAAGAGAACTAACTTGCCCCATCAGATTGTACCAACTATCCACACTTCGAAGCTTACGAAGCAAGGTGAGCCCGATTCGCAATTCGAAACTTACAAACAATTGCATTTACGTTATCCCCCGTAAATGTGGAAAAATCTACACTGGGGAAACAGGCCGCCCCCTCAACGTCAGGCTTGAGGAGCACAGAAAAGCCATAATCAAGGGCGAGATAGAAAAATCTGGAATGGCTGACCATGTCTGGAGAGAGAAAGGCGACCACTTTCCTCTTTGGGAGGAAATCCAGATTATTGACAGAGAACCCTGTTAGAAACAGAGAAAAATCAAAGAGGCAGCACACATCAACATGCAGACTGAATGTAGTAGTCAGACATGTTCAACCCGATGTGGCTTCCGCTACTCAACAGGGAGAAGGTATGGAAGCCCAAATCCGACAAGGCAAGGATATTTAAGAAACACCCGAATCCTACGTCATAATGGTTGCACCCTTTGAAGTTAAAAACTGCTGTTTACCCCATCACATTCGGATATTATACCAGAGGAAGGCCGAAGAATGGATCTGCCGAAATGTCGTGTTAACAACACAAACAACAAGAAGGAGTTCAATCGTCCGAAGAACTATTTAAATAAATTAATATGTTCTGTGACAATGGTTGCCATTAAAGAAATATAGGATTTGACGAAAAATCTAATGGGTACTTAACTGGATTTTGATAAAATATTACTTACTTTTTACTGAAAATATAGTGAAAAATACATTTATTTACAGCGGCTGTCTGTTACCTGTTAACTCAGTTCAAAGGGAAACTGGGTATTGAGTCAGCTTTTCTCACCCATATGTGATGAAAACCCACATAATACGTTCTCATTCTTTTATCTGTCAGATTCCCCTGAGAGAATGTGGCATTTCCTTCTCGGAGTCAAGAATCTGGTTGCGCTTCATATTGATTTATCAAGTTTGTATCGATAGCTGCAACAAATCCTGCTGTTACAATCAGGGAACTTAGTGAACAATTCAATGTTAGCCATATTACTGTTCATCGCAATTTGAATTAGCTAGGTCAAAAAGTATCAAATCTTGAAAAATTGGTCCCACATGATCTGTCCGTAACAAATCGCCAGCAACGGGCTGATTGTTGTAAGTCACAGCATTTTCGGCAATTCCAAGCGCTTATGGAGACAGATTTGTTACTGGGGATAAGAAATGGATCATTTTTCACAATTGTAAGCCCCGTCATCAGTAGCTCAGTCGTGATGATGCCTGTGCCTCAGCCAAGAGGTGACCTTCACCTGAAGAAGATCTTGTTGAGTGTTTCGTGGGATATGCAAAGAATCATCCATTACGAACTTTTAAAAGATAACCAAACAGTTACAGTTGAAGTTTACTGACAACAACTTGTCAACAACGCTCATCCTTAGTGAAGAGGAAATGGGTCATTCGTCATCACGATAATGTATGTCTTCATATCACACGAGTAATCAAAATTCTCATAGAGGCATTCGGCTGGGAAAAGATTATTCATCCATCATACTCTCCTGGCCTTGGTCCAACTGACTATCATTTGTTTAGGAGTTTTCAAACCCATTTTGATGGACAAAGACTCATTTCAAGAGAATAGGTTGAACATCAGTTAGTCTTTTATTTCAGGTCAAAATATAAGCAGATTTTGATGTTATAAATCTGTCACTAATATCAGAATGGTGTATTTGGTATTTATTACTGTGACATCTGTTTGTTGTCCTTAGTGGTTTTTGTAGTAAGAGTGTACTCTGTTTGCATCTTACAGTGAGTATATGTGTCCATCTCTACCATGGTGTGTGTTATTTTGTATATGTGTATCAGGTCACTTCTCAGTCTTCTGTATTGTAGAGTGGGCAGGTATATGTTTATTGAAGATGCTCATCAACCCTGGGTCCTTTTTTTCAGTCACTTCTGTTAGGTTGTGGAATATGTAGTTGTATGATTCGAAGTTGTTTCCGGATATTGTATTAGTTTGTTTAGTTATGGTATACCGATACTTCTTGTTGTTTGATCCCAAATGTAGAGAGTGACTTTTATGTTGAAGCTCATTTGCATTCTCTGACCATTGTGCAACTATGTTAATGCCATTCTGAATTGAATATGTACTGTGTAGGTTGTTGCATGCTGCATCAGCTTCCAGGAGCTAGGTGAGCAGTTGTGTATCATTTGCAAACAGGGATACAAAGTTCTGTAACATGCTAGAGAGGTCACCGACGTATATCATGAAGGGGACCGGTCCTAAAGCCGACCCTTGCGTTACTCTTGATATTACCGTGATTTCTTTCTATCCATTTTAGAACGCTATCTTGGATGCCATAACGTTGTACTTAAAGGATTAGCCTATGGTGTGGAACTTTGTCAAAGGCTTTTTCCAGATCTAAGTATATTATGTGATAATGCTTCACTTCATATGTCAAGTGCCTTTAATAGATTGGAGACCGTTGATCTTTTTTTGGTGAAGCCATGCTGTCTCTTGTCATAAATGTTATTGTCTGTAAGGTGTTGGATTATATGTTCAGATATAAGGCGTTCCAGTATTTATCAGATAATGGTGATTAAGCTGATTGGACGATAGTTAGAGGCTAGGTTTCCGACACCCTTTTTGAACAAGGCAGTTATGGTTCCCTTCTTTTAAATATTAATTTATAAGTTCTTTTTCTGCTAGACTTAAGTTGTATATGGAGGGAGATATTAACAGGATGTTTGCTAGATTCTTCAGGATGTTTGGGTGTATATCATCTGGACCTTGATTTGTCTATTCTTAGTTGCTTAAGGTGCTTTACAATTGTTTCTTCGGTGACAGTTATGAAGCTCAAGGGCTGTTTCTTTGTAGGTTGATACATTCTGGTATGTTTATGATGTCTTCCTTGGTAAAAACACTGGCAAATTGATAATTCAATACCTCTGCTTTTTCTTGGTTGTTTGTAGTGAGGGTACCATCTTTCTTCCTGAGATTTGGTATTTCTCTCTCAATTTTCCTTCTGCCTGTTGCCTATTTTCAAAAGGCCTTATTGTTATCTTTGTCTTCTGCGGCTAATTTCTTTTCAAAGATCTTTCTGGCGTTCTCTGTCTGGTGAGTAACTTCATGTTTTGCTTTTCTATATTCTTTCTTACTGTTAGGTTTGGTTTTAAGATATTCTACTTGATGTTTCCTCCTTATAGATGATGCTGTTCGGTGTTCCATCCAAATTGGTTTAATGTTATTTATTGTTTTCCTGTGTTGGCGCGCGTGCGCAAGCACGCACGCACACACACACACACTCTCTCTCTCTCTCTCTCTCTCTCTCTCTCTCTCTCTCTCTCTCTCTCTCTCTCTCTCTCTCTCTGCTTCTTCATATTTTTCTAGGAATGTTTGATATGCATCCTCTATATTTTGTTTGAAAACAGAGTTACCCAGTCTAGACTTTTGTCTAGGGTGAAGTTTATGGTGGTTGGGTCAGATCGTCCTCGTTAGCTGTTGTAATTTATGTCTTCAATTAAAAGCTCGTTTGTGGTTAGTATCAGATCATCTATGGTTGGCTGCTGCTTATCCCTGTATCTTGTCGCTTGATATATATGTTGATGCAGATAGGAGGCCTTGATACACTCAACAAAGAGAAGGTCTGGATGACCTGGAGCATCCTCATGCGTTATGTATGGGGCAGGATTCCATGTAATGGTTGGATGATTAAAGTCTCCGACTATCATTACTTCATCATAATCTTTTTCCTAGAACCATTGCATTGATCATCTGGTCGTGGAGTTCTTCTGCTTACACTTTCAGACATAGATTTTGTTCGTGTTCATTGTGGCCAAGGCTAAGACTTGTAGCATCGCTCAAGAAAGGAGAGAAAGGCTTAAAAGGCTATAAACAAAAGTCTCTACTTATCTGCTAGTGAGAGAAAGAGACGCTAAGTAA
>VCCN01005798.1:4498374-4508724 GCA_006491835.1 Architeuthis dux
AACATTAGTACACTTCTACATGGGCGCCATTGTTTTTATGTAGGACATCTAGATGATATTCAAACTCCAGCCAAGGAACGTTTCATTGAGGAATTCGCGAACGGTCAGTCCCCAGTGAGGTGGCATACCATCCTGCTGGAAAACAATTTTGGTTGCGTGTCAGCCAATTGCGGTACCACAAATTCTTTCAAGACGTCATTTTTCCACAAAGAAAAATGGGCCAATGACTCGGTTGAATATGATACTGCACCACACATTGAATTTTGGGCTATCCCTCTGCGGTTCCCGTGTTTCATGTGAGTTTTCCGAACCCCAAATCCTGCCTGATGCATGCAATGTAGCCTCATCGCTAATGCTCCGACGTACCTGGCTAGAAATTACATATCGTCTAGAAAAAATGGATCCCACGTAGAAGAATATTAACGTTTGTAAAACAAATTATTACTTTGTCTTTATTCTGCAACCAACCCCGTACAATTATCTTAATATTTGTTTAGTTTTTAAATTAATTTCAAACTTGTACAGATAATTTATGGACAACCTGTAGATCGGAAAATTGCATGAAAATATCTTTCTTGGTTTTTAAAATACGTGTTTAAAAACAGCATAAAATGCTCACTGGTAGTGACATAGTTTCGAATACAAAGCGTTAATCAATACGGACGCCATAGAGAAGCCATATTAACAGCAAGCATTTCATTGTCATCTGCGACGAAACAAGACTGGACCTTTTGTGTTTCCAAACAAAAAAGAGCTCGACAAATGGAAGTCGTCGACAGATAAACTCAAATGTCATTTCCTCTTCTTCCTGTTTCACGTATTTTAGCTTTACTTCTTGCATCGCCTTTCACAATGCAAAAGAAAAGTGAAACTTTGTTTTTACCTTTCAAGCCCTTAATATACAAAGGTTGGACTCTCGTTGACATTCAATGTAAGATGACACGGCGACAATTACTACGAAATATCGAAGTAAACAAATGACTCATAACGTTGTTTGCAAGTTTATTTAATTGCGTTGTTTTTAGATGCGCTAGCATCTATAGCGGCGATCGCCGTCACTGATTGACATACCGAAATGTGTGTTACGTCCCTTGATCAGTGTTATACTAAAATGTGAGTTACGTCCGTTGCTCAGTGTTGCCAATTTAGATGTTTCTAATCTAAATCTAGAGTTGCGTCTAGATGTCAGAAATTGTTATTTAGATGGGTTTCTTTTTAAATAAAATAAGTAATATTTCAATTTAATTTATAGTATAAAATATATATCTGGAGAATCTAAATGTTTCTAGGTGCTTTAGTTGGCAACACAGCACTCACTAGATCTTCACGCAAGAAAAGAACTAGCGCATCTATGGTCTGTCTTTCAGGCTTTTTAATTTGGTTCTTATTTTGGTTTATGCCCCTGTCAGGTTATGGTCGTTGTCTCTCGCACATTCATTACATATAAAACATTGCAAACTCAGAATTAATGTCAGAATTGACGATCATACCTTATCCTTTTGTTTTTGTTTCTTCTTTATAGGGCACCTCTAAAAATATTTTAGATATCAGAACAACCTTTTGGCATGTTAAACTAGACCTAATTATAAGATATTTTGAGTTGCAAGATTTCTGAAATTCTTTTATTTATGGGGGCAAAACCCCCTCTAATGAAGTGATCATATATGGTGCCTCGCCCAAAATGGAAAATATAAAAAATTAAAAATTAAAGTAGAAAGTTAAATAAAACATAGAAATGGGAATTCTTTTTTCCGCTTTTATGGGTCAAAATCGAAGGAGACTACTTCTTTCTACATTTAGGGGTCAAATGAAGTGGGGATTCCTTTTTTCCCTTTTAGGGGTCAAAATCGAATGGGAATTCTTTTTTCCGTTTGTAGGGGTCAAAATGGAAGGGGAATACTTCTTTTCACCTTTAAGTATCAAAATCGAGGGAGAATTCTTTTTTCCACGTAAAAGAAGTATTTCCCATCCATTTTGACGCCTAAAAGTGAAAAAAGAATTCTCCCTCGATTTGGACCCCTAAAGGTGGAACAAAGGAATTCCCCCTCGATTTTGATCCATAAAAGTGGATACAAATGAATTCCCCTTCGATTTTGACCCCTAAAAGGGAAAAAAGGAATTCCCCTTCGATTTTGACCTCTAAAAGTGGAAAGATGTATTCCCCTTCCATTTTGACCGCTAATAGTGAAAAATAGGAATTGCTCCTCCATTGAGACCAAAAAGTGGGAAAAAATCCCCCTCTATTTGATCACTAAAAGTGGGACAAAAGGAATCCCCTCTCCATTTGACCCATAAAAGTAGAAAGAAGTAGCCTCCGATTTATTTCGTAAAAGCGGAAAAGAGTATTCCCATTTCTATTTTGGGATGGGAAATACTTCTTTTACGCGTCAAATGGAGTAGGAATTCCTTTTTTCCATTTAGGGGTCAAAATTGAAGTAGAATTCCTTCATTCCACTTTTTTGTGGTCAAAATAGAAATGGTATTTCTTTTTTCCGCTTTTATGGGTCAAAATCGAAGGAGGCTACTTCTTTCTACATTTAGGGTCAAATGGAGTGGAGGTTCCTTTTTTTCTCTTTTAGGGTCAAAATCGAAGGTGAATTCGTTTGTATCCACCTTTTCCACTTTTAGGGTTCAAAATGGAGGGGAAATACTTTTTTTCTCCACTTTTAGGGATCAAATGGAGGGGGAATCTTTTTTCCATTTTTAGGTCGTTAAATGAAGGAGCAATTCCTTTTCCCCCACTTTTAGGGTGCAACATAGAGTGGGCATTTCTTTTTTCTCTTTTAGGGCGGTCAAAATGGAAGGGGAATACATCTTTCCACTTTTAGGGGTAAAAATGAAGTATGAATTCCGTTTTTCCTTTTAGAGGTCAAAATCGAAGTGGAATTCCTTTATTCCACCTTTTTGTGGTCAAAATAGAAATGGGAATTCTTTTATCCGCTTTTGGGGGTCAAAATGGAAAAATTAATTTTTTTTAAAAAGACACAATAAGGAGTAAATGTTTGTCAGCCCTCTAGCTCCATTGGTGCACCTGTACGCGTGATAAATAGATAGCCAACCAGCCAGACCAACTTAAAAACTGAAAAAAAACCTATGTTGACAGTTTTTTGGTGACAGTTTTGGTTGACGCTTTCTAATAAATGTCTCGACATTGCTAGGAAGCTGAAGAACCTAGCAAACAGCTTGGTGGAACTAGTAATGCGGGGTAGAACTGCATTACTGCATTTCTACTGACAAATCTTACTAAATATTGGAGGCGCCCTCCCCAAGGAGCCAAGTCCCACGGGCCTCCAAATCTCTTACTTCACCTCTGGCCGCCATCTTTGTTGTTCATAGTCATTTTTGGTAATCTAATTATTTTCACATAAAGTCTATCCATTGGTTTTCGCCATTAATAGGGATTCAGTTTCTCCCTTCAAATGTTCTCTGCGCAACTTTTCCTATACCTCGTTTGCTATTCATTTTTCTATCTTTTGAAATGTTCATGGATTTGTTTTTCATTTCATGTTACGCTTCTCGTCTTTTAGTTCTCTGAACCAACATTTGTACTCTCATTAATTCTGCCGCAACTTTTTCCTGTCATAAGCAATATCTCATTACTTTGCCTTGTGTATCCCTCAAGTGTTTTGATGGCAAAGTCGGCACAATCTTCAATGCTGATGCGTCCTCTTCTTCCTTCCTTTCTTTTCACATTAAGTCTATCCATTGGATTTCTATTTTGTTTTTATCTTTTCTAGAATGATTTCCAAAGAATGTTACAAGTATTCCCATCGTTATGGGAACAATTATCACTATTTATGTATTGTATGGGGACGTATAACGGATCGATAATAGTGTAAAACTGCGACTAAGGACAATATATAATTTAGCTTATCAGAAATTCTATTTGATGATTGATTTTGCAACTAGCGATTGGAGAATAAAAATGCGTTTTGTGCACAATGTGTTAATATTATTGTAATAACTTTCAATAAAACACTGAACAGGAATATTTTAACATAAAATAGACGAAAAACTATTAATGCGGAGACACACAATATCTATTTTTAGTGACATGTACCCACGCGTAACTTATCTTTGTTAAATAAGATTGTTTAGTTTTGTCACTGCATTAATATTTTTCGTCTATTTTATGTTAGAATATTATTGTTCACTGGTCTTTAAGCTTTTACAATTATATTAACACATTGTGCTGGAATCCTTACTGGTCCCGTTTTCTTTAAAATGTTACGATTGTTTCTTTTTAGAAGTCATTTATAATTTCTAGATAAACAATTAGATTTTATTTCAATTAAACATAGTGATCTCTTAGCTTAACCTTGCATAAACATAAATTAACAAGAGAAAAAAATTACCACCGTCAACAAAATCGATTATACGTTTTTGGTCTTGTGCACTATCAATCTAAGCTTAGTAAATATAAATAAGGACTACCTATAATAGGATTCAGTTCATGCTTAGCTTCAGTGTTCGAGCGCAGACAAACTGAGACGTTTGAGGTTCTATCTCTAGTGTTTGTCACAAGTTTATCAAGGAGAGGAAGTGCTTCGATCTTAAATTAGAGCAATGGACACTTTCTTTTTGTACTTTAACCCTTTCGAGATTCCTGGGACATATATATCCAGCGTTTCTACGACGGCTGGGATATATGTGCTCCGTAAATCCCTTTTAGACGTCTACTGTAAATACTGGGACAAATATATCCCGGGGTGGTACAGCACTTTCGACTACATCACTTTAGCAAATATCAGTTTGGCCTAAATCTCTTTAGTCTAAAATCACTTTTGTCCCAATAACACTATTTCCAAAAGTTTTTAATGAATTGCAATGACATTTTGTCGAATCGTTGGCCATGGCTAAGGAAGAATTGATGAAATTTTGGGGTGGATCCAGGGATTTGTTTCGATTGAGAGATATTTTTTATTAAATTTTGTAACGGATGCTGGAACTTTTTTCCACCCCAAAATGTCATCCATTCTGTCTTAGCCAATTCGCTTAGCCAATTGCCCACCATTCGACAAAATGTCATTGAAATTCAATGAGAACTTTTAGAGATATTGTGGGGACAAAAGTGATTTTAGACCAAAGTGATTTAGATAAAACTGATATTTACTAAAGTGATGTAGACGAAAGTACCGTAACCCGTCCCGGAATAAATGTCTAATAGCAAAATGTATCCCATCATAATTTTGGTTCTTCAAAATATGGAAAAGAAATTATTTATTAAAAGAATAGTTTTCTTTAACCATTAAATAACAATTAACACAATTGTGGGACTTTGTATACCCTTTTTAAAATTCTGGCTTTAAGCACCACAATAGGTTAATCTTGAGAGGGTTAAAATCCGTATGTATATTTCTGTTGTTGATCGGTAGAATTATTAATACATAATTTAATTGCTTGTTGTAAGTTTGAAATTGCAGATTATCTACTACTTCTTTAGCTACGGCCAGAATACTTTACCGTAATGGTTAGCAAGTCTTTTTTTTGTTTACTTTTGGTTACCTTAAGCAAGGCCTTTCGGCCACATTTCACCTCAAAGGGTAAGTAAGCAGGGAGTTATTTATGCCACAGAATTAATAAGAGAGTTAACATGACGTATAGGGGTTAGAAACACTAAAATGAAGAGCAATAAGAGAATTAACATTGGGTAAGGCACTTTGCGACTCTGGTTTTAAAAAATGTCGTAAATGTACTCGTCGGGAAAACATTCAGAAGGGAGTTTGTTCCACATAGCAGATGTTCTTGAGAATAAGCTATTTGCATGGAACTTGCGGCGAGTCCTTGGTATATCTAAAAAGTATGGATGTGCCTTAATTGCAGATTTAAATGAAAATTCCGGGACAGGGGGGGGGGGCTAGGGAATGTAGTTCAACTGAATACTTTCCATTGAAATAACGGTAGAAAAGTGCCAAACTTGCAACATGAGACAGTGGTTGGAGTGAGGAAAAAAAGCTCATCACCCACTAGTGCATGCATTCGCTTCTGTACTCTATCAAGTGTGGAAATTGCCCGATGAGAGGAGCCTGACCAGACCATTACTACTGTAGGGAATTCGACGCTTACTGAATGACCCACACCTGTGACCTTGTTCTACATTAAGCTAAGCTTAACAGGCCTGGTTATTCAGTCAACAGAAACCGTCACGTGACCAACATCTTTTGGCAGTATGCCGTGTTGGGGATGATCAATTACAAATTGGAAAAAGGGGGTGATCAATGAATAAGTTACTTCTCTTGCCTTTTGTTTGGCGGTGATCACTAAAAAATGTCCGAATTTTCAACAAAAAAACATTTTAAATTGAAATCCTCATTAAAACAGTTGTGGTTGACAGTTTTCAATACGTTTCAATAATGCTATGGATGTTGGTGTCAAACCGTCAGGAATACAGGATGACTAGTCGATTACTAAGAACACTAGTAGTAGTATTAGTAGTAGTAATATTATCCTGATTTTATTTTTTATTAGATGAAGCATTGTAAACCATCATTTATTTTTAACTAGTATTTTTTACAAAATTAGTTTAGTTGCTTTTCATCGCAACTAGATTAGGGTTAGATTTGAACTTCTTCCAGCCGTAAAAGCTCTTGTAGCCCATGCGGCGTAGCAGCTGGTACGGATAACCAGGCTTCTCAGGACAAAAGTCAAGCTTATCCGTTATTTCCGATTCGCGCTGTTTACTAAAGGCCATAGACTGAGAATCTGAGTAGTTGCGATGAAAAGCAATTAAAATTAGGATAAAAGAAATACTAGTCAAAAATTAATAATGATTAGTCACTCAATAGAAACCGTCACATGACCAATATCTTTTGGCAGCATGCCGTGTTGGGGGTGATCAATTTAAGAATTGGAAAAGTTACTTCTCTCGCCTTTTGTTGGGTAGTGGTCATTAAAAACGTCCGAATTTTCAAAAAGAACAAGCATGAATGCTGCCGGACACAAATTAAGGGACCAATTTAGCATAAACTTGGATTTAAAATTTAACCCCCCACTAAAACATAATTAGGGGAGGAATTTTTAAAAACAAAAAAAATCGTTTTTTCTAGACACGATAAGAAGTAAATGTTTAATTTTCCGGCCCTCTAGTTCGATTGGTGCGGCCTGTACGCATCATACATACATAGCCAGTTAGTTTTGGTGACAGTTTTGTTGACGGTTTCTAATTGATTGCTACGAAGTTGAAATGACGCTCCTACGTTTTCATCTTTCTATATTTATGTGTTATTAAACAATTGACCTCTTCGCTTTAACTAATGATGGCGACAACTGCACTTATAAAGTAAGTTGTGCCCTTACGCTGCTTTGGCTCCACATATCACATTTACTCGGCCCGTTTGCGATATGTGAATTAGACCTACAGGCAAAAAAGCACCCAAAGTGGCGTCACTCACTTCATCTGCGTTATTTTATCCATATATGGAGTAGAGATAAATCCATGTCTTTCCCAAGGGCAGTAATGCAAAGTAAACACAAATTGTCCCAGCCGGAGTTTGAACCTGGTTCGCCGAGTCCATTACCTCGAGCCGTTAACCGCTCGGCAACCCTTGCACCTCTGCTGCACTTATACTAAGTGCTATTTTCAATAACTCTTTAACTTAATGTGTGACAAACTAAATCCAAGACAGTCACATGAACTTTAACGCCTACGTACTGGCACGCTATTTTTTTTTTACGCAAAAATAACCGCTGAAATGTTGATAGATCGATAATTGCCGATTCAAGCCTTATTTCTAATTATAATCGAAATCGAATTATTTTATTAATCCTTTTATGATTGTAAATGTTGGTTCCATTGATCATTTTACCCATCCTCAGCAAATTTAGCCAAAGAGCAATACTGTGTCGTAAATTGGGATGAGAATGATAAATATAATTACGAACAGAAGAACAAAGACAGCAAACAAAATAAGTATCAGCTAATGATTATAGCGTGGAAAATTATAATAATAATAATAAGAAGAATAAGAAGAAGAAAAAGAAGAAGAAAAAGGAGAAAAAGAAGAAAAATAACAACTATGATAATAACAATGATAATCTGCATAATAATTAAAATAAATATTAATAATAATAAAAGCAATCAATGTTAATTATAACGATATAATAAATTTGAATCAGAAGATTAATCAGAATAACAACATTGATAAAAATTATAATAACAGCGATATCCGAAACAGTAATAATAACATAAATAACAATAATTAAATGATAATAATTTTGATAATTATGATAGTAACAATTAGAGTGAATAATAATAAGAAGAAGAAGAAAAAAGAAGAAAAGGAAGAAGAAGAAAAAAGAAGAAGAAGAAAAGGAAGAAGAAGAAAAAAGAAGAAGAAGAAGAAGAAAAGGAGGAACAAGAAGAAGAAGAAGAAGAAGAAGAGGAGGAGGAAGAAGAAGAAGAAGAAGAAGAAGAACAACAACAACAACAACAACAACAACAACAACATTGAGATGATAATGATGATTCATACATAAACAACAATAATAACGATGGTATTGCAATGATAATGATAACAGGTCTGGTGGCACTCAACAGAAACCGTCACGTGATCAACGTCTTTTGGCAGCATGCCGTGTTGGGGTGATCAATTAAAAGATTGGAAAAAGGGGTGATCAATGAATAAGTTACTTCTTTTGCTTTTGCTGATTGTTTCAAAAAACAAGCGTGAACACTGCAGGACACAAACTAAGCGACCAATTTAGCATAAACTTACATTGTAAATTGAACCCCCCACCACCACCACAAAAAACCTTTTCTGGAGGTGGGGGGTTAAAAAACATAGTAAGATATAATTTCTACATATAATAAGGAGTAAATGTTGAAACTTTCAGCCCTCTAGCACCATTGGTGCTGCCTGTACGTGCAACACATACATAGATAGCCAGCCAGGCAGACCCACTTCAAAACTGAAGAAACCTACATTACTTTGACTATGTTAATGTTGACTGTGTTGATGTTGACAGTTTTGGTTGACGGTTTCTAACAGTCATAATAAACATAATGAAAATGATAAAATAATGATAATAGTTATGGTAATAATAATAACAATTGTGGCGAAATTGTAAAAGGATAAAGCAGAAACACTAAAATCGAAATTGGATGAATTAGAAATGCGTGGAAGACTGCCCGGATTATGATAGTGCTAGGGTTTTCGAGGATACCGAGGAAGGTGCAGGAGATTTGAGGAGATGTTGCTGTCACTCAATCTCCAGCGATAACCACAAGACATCTGGTGTGAACACGAAAATGCATGGAAGAAGAAGAAGAAGAAGAAGAAGAAGAAGAAGAAGAAGAAGAAGAAGAAGAAGAAGAAGAAGAAGAAGAAGACATTTCTGGGGTATTGAGGAGTTGTGCTATCACTTGATCTCCGATGAAATCTACCGGAACCAATTGGTGTGAAATTTGACTTAAAAACGTTTCATGATTTTCGCGACGGTCTGTATTGGCAAAAGTAGTAAAGTGGTATAGAAGCAATAATGTTGCTGTTCCTGCTCATGATGATGATGATGATAATACTGTTATTATTCAGATGATGATAATGGCGATGCGGTCACACCTTAAGTCGAAATCTGTCAATGAGTGTATTCTGCAATTTATTAATTAAAAAGTGCCATCGAATCAAAAAGCAAACAGGTTTGCTTAGATGCCAAGTGCGCAAAAATTCTCGCTGTGATGTGTCCTTCCTTTGTGACTCTCTAGCAAAAGAAAAAAAAATGTCGATTTTTTTTTTTTACTCTTTTAAAAAGAATTTAAATAAAAAGATATAAGCCTCTAGTTGAACGTGTCCTTTGTTAGTTCAGTGGTTAGGTCGTCGGATTGGGAGCATAAAGCCAGTCTCCAAGATGTTTTTAGAGGTACGTATAACTGATTTTACAAGCACCAGAATAGACTGATCTTAATTGATTCATGAAATCAAGTATTTGAACCAGGATCGCATTCCTTTCTTATTCCTCATTTTAAAAAAAATCTGAAACTAACATTATTACTAATTACTAAGCTTAGCTTATTAAATCACAAGTTTGGGGCACCCAGTGATAATTGAACTCACTATAGTAGTATTGGCCTGAAAGATGAACTTGCTTGGTATTGTTTCATGGCAAGGTGTCCCTGAAACTACCATCATCATACCACTACTTTTAATTAAATAACAAACATTTCTATTTACACCTTGAAGTATTATTAATTATCCAACTGAACACTGTAGACACGAGACGTCTCAAACCGTAGATTCTGGCTCATAAGTTAAAACTCAAACCACCTATGTTTATGCCGACTTGACAATCTAAAGAAACAAATTAACGACTTGCGTTCTTAGATTCCATTTGTTCCTGGGTAATAAGTGTTATTTT
>VCCN01005798.1:4692764-4709807 GCA_006491835.1 Architeuthis dux
CATACACACACACATTGTGTTTTATATATATGGATACCTCCCCACCAAATCACACACACATAACATTATTATTCTTGACTTATAGCTGTTAACAGAGTGTCATGTCAGAATTTATGTATCTGAACTGCCATTGATAACAACAAATTGCAGGCCTTTTGTTGTTGTGGTTTACTATTTATCCTTAGAACTCTTGTGACATCCAGTATACTTACTGTGACAAACCAAGGGGAATTGACTTTGAATATCCCTCGAGGTAGGAATGACATTTGACTTTGTGGTGAGATGACATGGAGGTGCAGGTGACTAACAGTGTGGAAAGGTGGCCAATGGAACCCCATTCTGCAAAAGATTTAAATAAGGAACATTACTGTTAGAGAGAAAAAATATATACATCAAAATTTAACGATATAAACAGTATTTATGTTTTTAGACTTTGAACCTATTTAAAACTGATGCATGCAGAGTGACATCCCTTGAATATCACACTGTAACCAAGAGTTACTGCCCTTGGATACCGCGCTGGTTTGGAGAAGACTTGTTAAGGGACGCAACAAGAGATAAACAAAAGATTCCTGCGACTAGAGAGAAAAGGTTTCCCCCGCTTCTCTGTAAATAAACCTGTTGACAACGTATATACCAGCTTTTTCACCTGGCGATGATCAATGTTTGTCAAGCATTCACAGACTGGATCAAAACTTGGGACATGTGGTACGAAGTTGCCCCGATGGGGGAACTTCAAGAAGACGCCTCTGAAAATGAACAAAAACAGCACAAAGCCAAAGTTTTCAGAATGTTTGTATTCCAAGGCGAACAACTAAAAACGGACTTGAAAGCTGAATATAATCAGGATTTAGGTGAGCTGAAACGAGCGGACTTCGACTCCATGGTGCAAAAACTTAACAGAAACAGACCTACACAAAATCAGGTCTTACTACATTATCAGTTTCACGGGCCTTCACCAAGAATCTGGAGAGAAGATAGATTCCTTTATGAACAGAGTGAGACAACACGCAGATAAGTGTTCCTTTAAATGTAGCAATCCCCACTGTACTGAGAAGGATAATATCCACAAAACTCTCATACGTGACCAAATTGTCATTGGTACTTTCATCAAAAGTATTCGAGAAGATGCCCTCAAAAGGGAGCTTGATACCTTGATTGTTCAAGCCCGCAAAATCAAGGCCACCGAAGACTTGATGACAGAATCGAAGCTACCACATCCACAGCTGGCCTAAATAAACTGCACCTACACGAAACTGACTTGGACTCAGACTTTGACAACCGAGAGGTATACATCAACAAAGTTGGAAAACAAGGCGGTAGATACTCCATAGAAAATCAGCGCAAAACACCAAAGTACCAACGATGCCCTGAAGTAGCAACAAAAGCCAAAAGTGCCGAAGTTACTGAACTTCAAAAATCAGTTAAGCCCTCCATCTCAAACATCATCACATAACATCTAACAGTATTTCAAGGATTGGGAAAGATGAAAGCTGAACCCATCCAACACATCACCCGTCATACAGTCACCTCGGCCCATTCCATACCATCTGAAATGAAGTGATTCACAAAATGGAGGCAGACAACATTATTGAGCCACACAATGTGCCCGTAACATGGCTATCTAACCCAGTGCTAGTACCAAAAGCAGATGTCTCCATGCGAATCATAGTGGATCTAAGAAACCTAAATAAAGCTCTACAGGACATTCACCTTCCCATCCCACGCGTTGATGACATTATGCTCATGTTCATTGGAAAATCTGTATTCAGCAAGTTGGATTTAAAAACAGCATTTGACAACAACTTGAGCTTGCAGAAGAATCCAAACCCCTAACTGTATTTTGTGCAGAAGATTGCTTGATGCATTATAAAAGACTCACCATGGGGACTCTACCAGCATCAGGTGAGCTCAATTATCGACGCCGTCCCATCATTGCCAACATTCCGGACGCTGCAGTCATCCAGGACGACATTGTCACAGCAGCACCCGACACGGAAACACATGATCGAACACTAGAGCTTGTTCTCACAGCTCCCGAAGAAGCAAGACTAACAGTCAGCCTCAGAAAATGTATCCTCAGACAACCAGAAATATCATTTTGGGGATTCAAAGTCAACAAAGACGGAATTAAACTGGATCTGACTAAAGTCCAAGCCATACGAAAAGCAGGGAAACCAATAACCAAGGATGAACTGCGATCCTTTCTTGGTATGATCAGGTCAAATGGTACCTTCATCCCTGATCTTGCTGCTGCCACAACAAACCTACATGAACTGACTAAACAAAACAGATTTTAAATGGACAGATGCTCACAAAAAACAGTTCCACAACATTAAAGAAGCATTCAAAGCCGATGTGCTTCTAAGACACTACCACACCTCCATCTTCGTTGACGCCCACTTTACTGGTCTCTGTGCAATTTTTGCTCTAGGCTAATCCATAGATCAGACCAAAGCCATTGCCCTAGTATCACGACCCACTACAGTTGCTGAGAAAAACTACTCACAGCTTGACCTAGAGGCGACAGCTATGATGTTCTCACTGACCAACAACCACTTGAATCTATCTGGCATTCCAAAAGGAAACTGTCAGCCAGAATAGAGAGAATCCTCTTGTGTCATCAAGACATCAACCACCGGGTCGTATGGAGAAAGGGCAAAGATAATCCTGCCGATTTCATCAGTCGACATGCAATACCGCTTCAGAAACTACCACAATGTATTGCAGAAGAAGATGCAGAATACTAAAAACTAGTGTACCTCCTCCACAGCCCAATTCTTTCCTCAACTGCTATTACCAAAGAGCACTTACGTGAGGCACAAATTACATCATTTCATAGCCCTCGGCCAAGCTCCACATAATGATCCTACTCTTCGGGGATATTATAAGCTGTTTACTGAACTGTCAATCGACGATGATAATATCATCTACAAAAGGTGACCAAATACTTCTTCCTGACAGTTTATGTGAAAAAGCTATTTCCCTGACCCATGAAGAATCCCATCCAGGACAGGATGCACTCAAGCTGTGCTTGACTGCACATTTTTGGTTCCCTGGGATCGACAATACTATAAAATTCCAGGTGGAGAATTGCCATTGTGGATGAATGTCAGGTATGAACAGCATCACTGATCAAAGCACCTCTTGCATCAAACCCCATCCTTGAGAAGCCTTGGCAAGCTATATTGATTGATCTGTTCAGTCCACTTCCAGACCAGCGTCACATACTGGTGGTGCGATGCAATTTACGCTGTTTCCCAGACACAAAAATAGTTAAATCTACCGGAGTCCACTATGTTCTTCCAGATTTGGACGAAATATATAAAAACTTTGGCAATTCACAATGTCATAAATGTGACAATGGACAAGAATTCCTCAACTGGTCCACGAAAAGGGATATTAAAATCAAATCCTCATATCCTTATCACCCGCAGGGAAACAAAGCCGAATGCTTCATGAAACCATTAACAAAGGCTATCCAAATTGCACTCAACAAAAAACACCCCATCCAAGAAGCCATTGATGAGCTTCTCTGTGATTATCGCTGAACTCCACATCCAGCTACTGGCCTTACACCTGTGGATATGTTGTTATGGGGAGGTTATCAACCAAAGTTTCCCCAGAAACCCAACCCCACTGACCATCAAATCAAGGAAGCCAGAAACCGTGATGATCCCAGAAAGGAGGTTACCAATGCCAAAGTAAACTCCTCCCGATGGTGCAAATATCAAGACATCATCCAAGGGGACAAAGTTTTGGTGAAGCGAGCAGCTGGAAGAATGAAATACACATCCCTGTTTGAACATATACCATACACAGTAACAGATGTTCAAAGGAGTCGCTATGAACTAGTTCAAGACAGCAAACATGACAATAGACGACGTATCTTCAGACACCTCAGTGATATTAAGCTATACAAAGCACACTCAGACCCTGAAATGCATCACACACCACCTCTAAAAAAAACAGCCAAAACGAAGATATCACTCCCTGGGCAAAACCATACAAGCTCCAGTGTCAGGCCCACAGTGTGCCTCACCAGATCCATCTCTTACTACACCAAATCAACTACGGAATCATGTATATACCGGCTTTCTAACTTGTTTCAAAGACTATTTGGATTTTACAACCAACAAGCATACAAACTCATAGCACTATATTTCAGTCAGTCATCCATCCACTTGTACTATTGAGGGTGTCATTTAGATATTTACCAACATTTTAAAATAGAATAATAGTCAAGATTCAAGGTGAATTTAATTTTTGCAGTTAGTGATCCATCATTAATCTTTTTGTCATATGATACAAGTGGGGCAAAAACCAATCATTTTTAAGTAAATCATGAGAGACAAAAGCCAAACAAGTAATGTATCTCACCTGACATCATCAACATTTCCACCATTGTCCTTCAAGATTTGCTTCCCAATATTCACCATTTTTTCCACTAAAAAAAAAAAAAGAAATAATAACTCATTAAATTTCATGCAGCAAGTTTCTGTTTAATTGTGTAAGCAAATATCTACTCATCAAAAGTTCTGCAAACTATTCCTCTCTTTAAAGCATTCATGATAGTAACTACTGTACTGTCTTAAAAGCCATAAGAACAAGCTCAATAAATGAACCCTAACCAATACAGACTTAGTCTCTCTTCAGGGCAGGGGGGGTGGGGTATTTACTAAGCTTAGCTTATTTGACTCAAGGAGGATTGAACACACTAGTAATGGCCTATAAGTTTAATTTGCAAACCATCAACCCATGTATGCTTTGAAATTAGGTCCATTTTAACCAGGTAGTAAATAAAGCTTTAAATTTCCAAATGTTAGGTTGATGCAAAAATCTTTTATTTATGTAAATTCATAACATCATTATTTAGTCATCAACATATTTTACTTAGGTCTTTATGATATTATACCACCTTTCAGGTAAATTGGGTATTCCATCATTAAAGGTCAAATCTGATTTTGATTCAATGAATTCTTTGAGGAAGTTTCAGTATCTTCAATTGTTTGAACCACTGATTAGTCAAGGAGTATTATATGAAGCAAAACAAGTGACAGATCTGAAGAATACACTGCACGTGGAAGAACTTATCATCCCAACTCCATGATCGTTTGCTGCATTGCATTTGTAACATGATGGTGGCATTGTCATGTAGCCAAATCATTAGTAGACTTCCTTGCCCGCCAAAAATGTCTTTTCTCTTCCAATGCATCATTTAAACCAGCCAATTGCTGACTGTAGAATTGCACAGTAACAGTTTGTCCAGGTTACAGCAATTCATTAAAAATTCCCTTTGCATCCAACCAAACACAGAAGAACTTTTTTTTTTCCACCAATAGATTCAATTTAGGTTAATATATTGAAGACTGTCCTAGGTCAGGCCACTATTTTCTTCATTTTGAATTCTCGTAATAAATCTAGTGACTATCTTGTCCAAAAATGATATTTTTCTGCATCAAGCAAGAAGAGAAAGGCAATGCTGACTGATTTTCATAAGTTCATGTGGAACCAATTTTCCTAGCTTCTGAGATTTTCTTGAAGTTTGTAAATAACTACAGTAGACGGACTGCCAAAGCAACAAAGAGCTGAGTAAACTTTAAAAAACACTAAGATTTCCCTAACATTGCATAAAAGATGGCTCTGGGAACTTTTGCATCAACCTAATAATACCACATTATCAAAATTTCTTTTTAATAAAAAGTAGGAGAGAAAGCCAACCCTAGATACTATTCTTTATCTTGTGAAAATGGGGCTATTCTACCAATATCTGCATGCAAGGTCTACTGTCAAAGACTTTAAAAGAGTGCACACAAGATATACTTACTTTTGCCTGTAGCCATATATGCTTGGGCTCCACATATCACATTACCACTTACTCGGCCCATTTGCAATATATGAAATAGACTTAGAGGCAACAAGCACCCAAAATGGCATCACTCACTTCACCCTGCACTATTTTATCCATAGCTAGGGGGTAAGAGGGATTCATGCATTTCCCAAGGGCATTAGTGTGAAGTGAACACAAATTGTCTCAGCTGGAGTTTGAATTCAGTTTGCATCCATTCTCCATGCCATTACCCACTGCACACAAGATATAAAACTTTTTAACTCTTAAATTTATAAACCACTTGAAACTGCTTGTAATTGACAGTGGAACTCTATGAATAGCATATAAAATAGTGGAACTCTTCTGCGAATTGAATCTTTAAAAATAAAAACATTCGCCAAATGGTCAAAGGGAGATTATTTTAATCAGAAGTTATTTCCTTTGAAATTGACATTTTTTTTTTCTTTGCATGAATTTAAGAGTTAAATCTTAGTTTACACAAGTGTAAGGATTACTTGTCAGTTGTAAATACATTTACTTTAAGATTTGTAAATTTATTCAGATTCTAAAATCAAACTTTAACCATTATATATCAATAATTAGTGGACAGGTCTTACTAGCCAGCAATGGTGGACCCAATCTTTTTTGGCTTTCCTAAAACATTACCAATGCCAGACTTTAAGATTATTATTCGTTGTAGTTGTTATTTATCAAACTAACTAATTCTAAGGAAAAAAGCAAAAATGAATTGGGCCACTCACAATAGGGGCACATAGAGAGCACATAATTTTGATTGCACCTGTTGGATATTTAGGCAGCCATGGGCGGGGATCACAGATTTGACCCCCACAGAGGCCATGGGCCGGAAGACACACCAGGTGTGGATAAGTCATGAACAGAATATTGACTAAAACTCAGAGTTGCAGAGGGTGGGCTTGAAAAATCAGTGTGGGTGTTTGAACCTGATAAAAGCCGCACAGAGCGCCCTTGGAAGCCAAAGAGATCACTTAGGCTTGGGAGGAAGACAGGACCAATTTCTCAAAAGACTTGTATGCCCTGCTGTCTAAGAAAAGTCTGTCGGCTCTCATTATCTCTCTCCCACTCTTCATTCTCCGCCACTGAACAATGTGTCTGATGGAATAAAAATATATCTTCATATTTTTATAAAACAAGTCTCCAGTCTTGCTTTTTCTCCAAGTCCAGGATTTTCCTCCCGCAGACCCGTGGCTATACAACACACCTACACAGATTTAACTACATCTACTGTCCATAATTAATCATGCAGTACAAGATATTTCTTGTTTTTGGATGATCTCCTTTCAAGAAGTTTTGAGGAAAGACTTTTGAAGTGCTATCTTTTTATCAATTATTTAGGCTGATGATGATGGTGATGATGATATAAAATAAATTAAGCAGTTTCTTTGTTGTTCAAAGGGCCATCCGTACATATACAAATGCACACGTTTATTGGTAGGACATGGACTGAATGAAAAGCGCATTTTTATTTCTTTGTTTCTATGCATTTTTTTTTTGTCTCAAGCATCTACTACAAAAAACATTCTTGAATCTTTCAAAATTGAAGTTTTGTTTTTTTCTTCCGTTTCTTGCAATATCCTTATAATGGACAGACCAACTAAGAGCTCTTCATGCAGACGCCTCCACATAAAGAAAAAGTAACTTCTTCAATGGTTTGATACACTTGAATGACTTACATTTGCCAAATTGCTTATATGTCAATTATACAAATTTTTATTTTTTATTTTGAAGAGTTGGAAAAGGAAAAAAAATAGGTTGGACAATATCAGAAAATTTTGATTAGTCTAGACAGCATCTCGGGTTCATGACTGGCAAGAAATTGCAATTAAGATATATAGCAACTTTTTTTTGTTAATTTAAGGAACAAAAAAAAAAGAAAAGAAAACGTGGGCGTATAAGACAGGATTATTTCCTGAATACGATAGAAATAAACAGATATAAAGCAAAGTGTTCATCAAAATTATTGACTTGAATCTAAAAGGATGCGACAGTGTAGAGAATACTATTGCAAAATAAATAAAAAATAAGCAACTACGATCAAATTGGGAGAAAAGCTGATTACTATGATCACTTTGGGACGGGGTATTTCAGATAACAAGAACAGGCTGATAACATTAAGCAAAGGATATCAAATTTGAAGCAATTTACATTCATTGTTATGTTATTAAATTCATTATTATAAACAACTAAACAAGTCATAAAAAATAATATGATTAATATAATATTTTTATATCATTTTTAATTCCTTTTAAATAAAGTGTTTGGGACCAACTGATTTAGATAACAATAACTGTTTGATAACATTATCCAGCTCCGCCTGCAATTAAAATAATGAAAAATAAAACTGTTTTCTTGAATCTAGCTGACTATGAACTTTCTGTTATCTGACTGGCAGAAAATAAATCAGAATTGGCTTCTATATTCTTCTTATATACTCTATATATTTTTCCATTTCAAGCACATCAACAATGTTTGTATAATAAAGACCATCTTTCTCTCTAATCATACTCCTTTTCATACCAGCCTGCTCCTTCTCTAACAGCCCTTCCCAAGGGTTTAAATTTACAAAAGAGTTCCTGCTATGTTATTATCTAGTCAAATAAGAGTTGCCTTTGGGCTGTGTGTATTTTTGGTCCCAGAGAAGCAGCGCTAATACCAGATTTTAAGCAGCACTAAATACTACTGACTCTTGCTTGTCATTCAAGCAATCTTATTACTTTTTCATTCTTGATTCCAGTTTCTTTAACTTTGGGGGGGTTTGGAGCCTTTTTTAGAATAAAAATGGAGGGGAGATAAGAACATTGCAGGGCAGGAGAGAATTAGAATGCCAGACAGTAATTCCAGACTCAATCCCAGTCAATAAATAACTTAGAAGAACTTTCTAAAATTTTTAAATAATCTAATTTGGATATCTTGTCCCCATTCTCAGATCACACCTAGAAGAATGTGCGATGAAGAAAGAAGTTGCACAGAAATGGAAAGAGTGAAAGAACAGAACAAAAAAGGAAGGGGCAGGAGAGACGAGAGAAGTTTTAAAGAGATTAACAATATAGAAAAAATGTGGTGAAAAAAGTTTTGTCTGAATTTCCGAGATGAGGGATTATCATTATTATACAGTGATTCACTCATACAAGTGTCTTCATATTCGTTGTTATAGTCACAACATTTCAGCTGCTGTAACCTCCATCCCTCTTCAGTTGTCTGTTGTAGTTAGTACCCTTCTGGGAATTTCAAACCAAACACTTTATTCAATGCATGGAGGTAAATTGTTATCATTCCACTGTCCATGCCAGAGGATATCTTGTATCATTTAATTCTTCCTAATTAATTCAAACTTGCGATGTCGCTTGTCTGCCTCTTCCACTTAACCAGAGTATATGATTTTTTCACACAACCCAGCCCAGGGATTGAACTCACGACCACCAGGCAGGTTAAGCTTTTATGTATTAGACCATGTGTCCCGTAGGACAATCCAGTGGTGAAAACTTGGAGCTTTAAACCTGATGTCTGCCTCTTCAACTGGACCAGAGTATATGACTTTTTGCACTACCAGTAGTGTAATCAGGAGGTGGAACCTTTAGAGTCTTAAGCTTAATGCCCTTTCTTTCTTAATTAAAAGCTCCCATATGGTGTTCATATCTAGGCTTGGCCTACTGAGGAGGTTATTAGCGCCCAGCAACTGACGGAATGTGGTCTCAAGACGTGTGTATATCGTAAGCCAACATTCACTGGACAATACCTGAACTTCGACTCCCATCATCCATACAGCTTGAAGAAAGGAATCGTCTGCTGCCGACAACATCCGGCAAAACTCATAAGTGGAAACCCAGACACCCACCAACAGGAGATGATCAGTATCCTGTATTTCCTAATTCCAGATGTATTTATTAAATTTCCAAGAATTAGCACGAGAGATGAGAGTTTCCATCTATGTAACTTATTTTCCCCATTGTTGTTGCTACAGCTAAGAGAGAGAATACTTATCTTTTTTCGGGGTACAGCACTTTGCATCACTTTAGCAAATATCAGTTTTGTCTAAATCACTTTGGTCTAAAAATCACTTTTGTCCCAACAATATCTCCAAAAGTTCTCAATTAATTTCAATGACATTTTGTCAAATGGATGGCCATGGCTAAAGAAGAATTGATGAAATTTGGGGTTGGATCCAGTGATTTTTTTCGATTGAGAGATATTTATTATTAAATCTTGGGATGGAACCTGGAATTTCTCTCCTCAATCAAAAAGATATCCTTGAATCCACCCCAAAATTTCCTCAATTCTTCCTTAGACAATAGCCCACCAATCGACAAAATGTCATTGAAATTATTTGAGAACTTTTAGAGATAGTGTGGGGACAAAAGTGATTTTAAACCAAAGTCATTTAGACAAAACTGATATAGACAAAAGTACTGTAACCCCTTTTTTCATAATAAAATTTAAAATCACTCACAAACTTCTATTTTCTATATAAGCTTCTCAGGTGAATTCCTTCAGAATCAATTCTAAAAGGACTAGCATCATTTCTCTTCATAAATCTAGAAAAATTAGATAAATAAATAAAAAAATATGAAAATTGTACTTCTTTTTATGGGGTCATGGTAAAATACAAGAAGCAATGAGAAGCGAAGCAACGATGTCATTACCAGTAACAAATGTTACTCATGAAAATAATAAAAAGGAAATTATTTTTTCAGCTATTTCATTACTTAACTAAGTTGAAACTTGTAATTAATATGTATATGCTTTTAATTGCTCTAATCAATGAATAACCCTAACCCTAAATTATTTCATTACTCAACAAAAACCTCTGTATAAACCTTTTTTAAATTACATTCCCTTTGATTCCCGTTGCTTCTCGCATTTTGTTGGATATTTAGGCAGCCGTGGGCGGAGGTCACAGATTTGACCCCCACATTTGTTGAAAGTTATAAACTGGATATGGACGGAAAACCACAAACTGCAAGGTGTCCAGAACCAGAACGAGACACACCAGGTGTTCAAAGGTCATAACAGGATATTGACTAAACCCTGACTGCAGAGGACAAGCTGCAAAATCAGTGTGGGCGTTCAAATCTGGTAAAAGTGACACAGAGGACCTCAGAAAAGTGGAGAGGCGGAGAGCAGCTGGGCTTGGGAGTATGTGGCCAGTTTCCCTGTTGGGAACAGTCCTCTCGACTCATTATCTCTCTCCCACTCTTCATTCTCCACCAGAGCACAATGTATTTGATGCAAATAAAAATATATCATATTTTTATAAACCAAGTTTTGAGTCTTCCTTTTCATCCAAGTTCAGGATTTTCCTCCCGCGGACCAAGAGGGCTATACAACAATTTTACCACTACTGCTGATTAAGTCCTCAGGACTCACAGAGCCTTTAGACTTGTTATTTTTTTAACAACAATAATCTTGTGTACTTTCTTAAAGTCCTAAAGAAAATTTGGGTCTTTTTCATTACTCCACACCACATTAAATAATTATAGCTATTACGGCTCACCATATTTTTGTTCGCTAAATAAATGTAACTAAAAAAAGTTAAGGACATTCAGCAACTCAGCTGTTATTATCTTATCGAGGTTTAGGGTTTAGGGTTAGGGGTTAGTCAGTCAGGGCAAATATTAGTTTGTATCTAACTTTTAACTTTTTTTTAAATATTTTTATTTATATTTAGAAAACAAAAATACTGTGAGCTGTAATAGCTATAATTATTTCGAAAAAGAGCCGAAAATTTAAGGACTCATATTGAACTGTGATTAAGAAGTTATAAAATTAACCAAATAGACTAACATAGTAAATTGAACCTGCCAAAAAACCTATTGGGGAGATTTTAAAACAACAAAAATAATATATTTTCAAGACATAATAAGGAGTAAATGTTTAAATTTTCAGCCCTCTAGCTCGATTGGTGCAACCTGTACATGCAACAAATACATAGCCAGCCAGACCAACTGAAAAACTGAAGAAACCTATGTTGACAGTTTTGGTTGATGGTTTCTAAAAATTATCATTGAAATCCAACATTTTTATATGGATTTAAGAATTAATGAATTTATTCTGGATAATAAAAGCTAGAAATAATGACGTCTCCTTTTAGTTTTGGACCACCCTGTATATTATAACATTGCAAAAATAAGTTTATCACTCATTACATTGAGAAAGAAAAAAAACATGCACAATTACTGACACTATTAAAACTTTTATGAGCTTGTTACCGATTTGTACATAAATTATCAGCTTGACATTTCATTTCTTTAACTGCAGGTGGATGTTACACGACATGTGGTAAACTATGGCAAGTACCTTCTGAATAACCTAAACCCAGCAATAAACCTGTGTTGTGGTT
The DNA here is from genome assembly GCA_006491835.1 of Architeuthis dux. Taxonomy (NCBI): domain Eukaryota; kingdom Metazoa; phylum Mollusca; class Cephalopoda; order Oegopsida; family Architeuthidae; genus Architeuthis; species Architeuthis dux. Next base: position 4,704,971 of record VCCN01005798.1, read on the forward strand.
AGCAGTGATTAATAATGGTTTATAAGCCAGAATCTCAAAGACAGCTTTGGAAGAAAAAAAAAAAATCTATCTTTCATAGTTACACAAATTATGTTTGGTTGAGAAAGATCCACATACATGATTACTGAATCCATATAAACTATCTTCTCAGTGCTGGAAACTTGCTAAAACTAACCTAACATTGAATACAACCTTCGTTAGCTATGGCAACCAAAAGGTCTGGTCAGTACAGGCCTACCCTGTTATAACGTTGTGTTATAACCAAGCTAGTTTGGAGCTAAATCTAGCTATTTTTGAGCTAGAATAAATATTTTAAAGTCCACCATCCAACCCCATTATAATGCGAAGCACGTTATAATGAGGTAGACATGTACCTGTTGAAGTGCCATGTCACTGTGCCCACCCCGCTTAAACATTGGCACAGCTCAACCAAATTTGGTATGCATACTTAGTGGACATAGGGGAAGAACTTGGACTATTAGGTTTTTCAAAAAGAAATGTTTAAGAATTTTAATGGGGTTTCTATTTACATGTAACTATAATGCAAAACTGAACTCTCATTTTTCATTCAATATACATACTAACTGGAAACCGCCCGATAAGGCAGGTATTCAGCTAGTAGGAGGGTGAGACAAAGACACCAACTATGTAGCTACAGTAAGCCTATAATATATAAGAGCAGTGGCTAAACAAATCAAAAGGATTTGTGAACATTACAACATCAATGTGGTTTTCAATAGCACAACCACTTTTTGCAACCTCATTACTAGAGTTAGTTCCTCATGAGAGAAGTGGATAACAAAAGATTGCATTTATAACATCCCGTGTAAATGTGGATAAGAATATAATAAAGAAACCACTTCTCCCCTGAAAGATTCAAGTAACATAAGAAAGCCATATCTAATGGGGAAGTAGAAAAATCTGGTATGGCAGAGCATATTTGGAGAGAGAAGTGTTCACATAACCTTATCTGGTATGAAGTCCAAATAATAGATAGAGAACTTTGTTGGAGGGTGAGAAAATTGAAGGAAACAGTATAAACTAACATGCCAAGGGAAATTATGAATCACCGCCACCTATATATGCTTCTTTTTACCATATAAATTAAACAGTAGTGGCGGGCAGTGATCACTAAATAAAAATTTTTTAAAACAAGTGAGAATGCTGCTGGACACAAACTAAGGGACCATTTAGGCATAAACTTACATTGTAAATTGAACCCCTAAAAACCTATTTTGGTGAAGAATTTTTAAAAAAACAAAAAAAATCATTTTCATTGGGAGGAGTATATGTTCAAAATTTCAAGTTTCTACTATGAACGGTTAGGGCTGGGTGAAGTCCAGATATATAGATACATATAAATGTCTGAACACATGAATAACCTAAACCCAGCAACAGTGTTTAAATCAGTGTTGTGGGTAGCAGTGATTAATTATCCTGACAGACAAATGTATAAGGTTAATGTGGTATGGATTTCTTTGCTCAGCAAGGAAAGAATTGGAGTTCATCCCCATGTAAAAGAATATGGAATCTCCTGTGTTACATGGGTTGCTGAGAATGAAATTGCATGTGTCGAACACATTGCTGGGAATGAACTGAGCTGATCAGTATATTTGCCAACATTTCTGTTTGCCACCATTTTTTTAGTAAAATAGACCCTCTCTTTCCTTATGGATTATCAACCTGAAAAAGGCTGTAGAATGGATTGGCCAAAACAACAGGCAATGAAAAGAATGAGTTCAATACTCTGAACAACTCTTGGAATAGATAAGTTATCTTCTTATAACATGTCATTGAGTGTTAACCTATCTTGGAATGAACAGTTAACCCTTGCTAGTAACTAGCTTTATCCTGTACTATCCCAAACCCTCTCTTGGCAAAAGCGAGCTAAAACAAAAACAAAAAAAGCTGTTGTAAATCATTTTTAAACTTTGTTTTATTACAAATAATAAATGAGATTCCTATTTTTTAAGCCTCCATGTGTTAAAACCATAAATGGCTTTTCCTTTGAACTCTAAATTTTAAGAGGAATGAATATACAGCTTTTACAAACAGTAGAGGTCATACATTTATCCATTTAAAATAATCAAAAGTAGGCTGATTAACTATGCTTATTAATTGTTTAAAATATAAGAAAATTCAGTTGTCCATTTTTCATTAAAAAAAATTGGTTTAAGTGGACTGGACGTTACCGAGAGCCACAACACAAATTCTGATGCATAATTTGTTAGCAAATATCCAAACATGCCTTCCAGATTACAATGAAAAAAATATTATTCAAAGCTCAAATATGAGTAATTTCTGGTTTTGCATTTGGATGTAGAGCACTTTCAGTTTTAGACATTTTGATGTTGGAAGCAGAAAAAAATCAAAGAGGCAGCTCACATCAAAATGTCAACTAAATGCATTAGCCAGACTAATGAAAAGTCCCAAAGGCTAACAGCCATAATTCTAAAGTATGGAAGCCTAAAAAGGAAAAAGGAAAGATTAAGTTGCATCTTCTTTTTCTGGCTGACTAGAAACTCAATCCTTGGTGTTAGTTTGGGATCAAATTGTTGGAGAATCAAAACATTTTAACCTTTCTCCTGAATGGTCAGTCTTGTATATCTTTTTAGTTGGGTTCCAGATCAGTCAAGCTGTCAGATTTTTGCAGTTTTGCCCAAAGAAAAGGTTAATGCTGTCAAAAAATTGAAATATAGGGCATAGCATTTGGGGGCTTTTTCATTAGTCCCTACTATAACAAAATTTCATAACAAGGAAGAATTCATATGTTAAGTTATTCTCCTTAGACCCTTCCCCCAAGGATTAGGGAGTTAGAGTTATCGTTTTCATGGTGGGGATAAATGAAAAGGATCCAGCACTTTGGGTCTTTTTCATCAAGAAAAAGGAAATGCAACTTTTTACTTTTTTAGGCTTCTGTACTTGAAAATTATTGACATAAGCTTTTGGTGGGAATTAACATGATAAAACTGACATCTAATGTGAATTACTTTATATATGTATATCAAACAAATGAAAGCCTCTTTCTTTAAAGAGAGATAACTTTATAAGAGGTAGTATAGCTGGGGATTTAGGCTTGGCTCCTTGAGGGGCCCCCTCCAACATTTAGTGAGATTTGTCAGTAGAAAGTGAACTACTATTTATAAAGCTTTTGAAGGCCCCCTCCATTGGGGGCTGTTTTCAAACAGCCCCCATGTTACCCTTCCACCCTCAGTTACACAGCATGCATGAACCACAGGGTATTGGGCAAGCATGAACAATTCCTGAAAGTTTTAATCCACTCATGTCTCCAGTTCGCTGTTACACATCACCTGAAGTAGGGGTGTTTTTCTGATGTGTTGTAAAAATGGTCAGTTAAAAAAAAAAAAAAAAAAAAAAAAAAAAAAAAAAGAACAACCAAAATAAACTAGCAACGCATCAATTTGAAATTTCTGGTTAAATTGACCAAAACAGCTACCAAATCTTTTTGTATACTAACTGAAGTTTATGGGTAAGAATGCATGTCACATGCATTTGAGTAGAAGAGGAGATTTTGTAAAGGTCAAGAGGATGAACATTGTGAACACCCATGCGGATCAAGAATTGTCTCTTTATCGATGGAGACCATTTTTGCGATCATTCTGATACTGAGTCATCAATCATTTCGAATGATCTTTTCAATTTTTTTTAACATCCTCACCAGTTTATATCAAGCTGTTTAGTTCAAATTTGCCAAAAATTTCAAATTGATGCGTTTCTCAATATTTGAACTAACCATTTTTACGATATATCAGTAAAATATGTCTACTTCAAGTGATGTGTAACAGCGAACTGAAGACGCAAACGGATTGAAACTTCCAGGGGTTTATGCTTGTCCATTGGTCAATGTATACCATGTGGTTTGCTCATGCATGCTGTGGTTTGATTTACATAGGCTCAGTCTCGTTATTTAATAGCCACACCTTGTATAAGCAATAAGAGAATAATAGCTTACTATATATTTCTTGCATAAAATACATTAAAGGATGTGAAACTTTTGAGGATAGGAATCAAGTTGCTGAAATCTTTATAATGGTACCTGAATGTTTTAAATGAAACTTTATCCTAGCAACAGCAGCAGCCTTTATTCTTGCTTTGAATCCTGTTGTAAGGCTCATGAAACCTACAAAGCCTAATGTTAGAACACAAACTATGGTTTGATATTTATAGCTAAAACTGTCTTTAAAATGGCTAAAATCGGCTAAGTCTTTCCATTTCCAGCTAAATTTTAAAAAATGTTATATATACAAAAAGACCTGGTACCACATGCAAACTAGCACAAGCATGTTGGTGCTTTGTATGGCACATAGTCCATGCTTAGCAAGACATAATTCACTCTGTTATTAGGCAACACTGTTTGTCCCTGGGGTCACGTTCCTGAAGCGACCCGCCATCAGGCAGTTAAACGCCCTGGACAGAAAAGGGGAGGAGAAAAGTGTTAATGTCCAATTGGTGCTCTAATTAGTTCACTAAAATACTTGTAAAGTTTTGATACCTTTCAATATTTTTTGGCTACTGTTTACATAACTTAAGTTTATGTACATGTTCCTTGACAGCAAAACAAGTTTTTATTTGTTTGTGTGTTTAATTCGCATGAAATTTTTAACATTAAACTTTTTGCCAACAGTAATATGAAATTTAATAACGCATAAAATTATTTCAGTTATACATGAAAAGATAGGCATCTTAGTTTTCTACTAAATCATTAGCTGGAATGTGTCTTGCGTGTGGCACCAGGCTTTCTTGTACTCATTTAAAGCCCACTTATCAAATAATATAATTATATACTAAGACTCCAGAAGTAAAAAAAAAAAAAAAA
>VCCN01005798.1:4709912-4725021 GCA_006491835.1 Architeuthis dux
ACCAGATCTAGCCGAAAAATGGCTAATTTGGCAACCCTGTAATAACGAATAATGATCCAGTTCACAAATACCACTATAAACATTCCGATTTTCTTTTCTCCAAAATGGTCATGAGATTACATCAAGTCAGTACAGGTGTCACTCCTACACGGAACCAGATAAACAGGTTACCAACTACCCAAGAGACAAGATATACACTCAACTCACCTGCATACTGAATTATTTGTACTCCTTTGAGGTCAAACCAAACAATTCAACTCTCAGAGATTTTTTAAATATTTCACTATTCATAAGAGGAGGAGGAGTTAAACTAGATTTAAATATTTTGAAGCTTTAAACCAGTGATTCTGAATGTGGGGTGCATGCCCCCACAAGGGGGCAATTTAAATATATTGGAGAGAAATTTTGAATTTGGGTGTGAAGAGTGGTTCAAAACTGAGTCACGTTAAGTCTTAACTGATTAATTCCTAATTACACAATACTATTAATTACTAATTACACAATACTATTGATTCCTAATTACACAATACTATTAATTACTAATTTTACTATAGATTCCATAATAACTAATGCTTAATTCATTAACTTTGTGAGGTACTAAAGCAGTAAGGTAATTGTGTTGTTACTAAATTTCAAAAAAATAAAGAAATTACTAAAATGTGCCCTAATATTCATATATCAGTATATTTTTACAAAGAATTTTGTTTCTTTTCTGGATTGAAAACTCTAAATTCTGGTAAATTTCTGAATTTAACATTATACTATTACTAGCCTACACCCGTCAAAAATGTCAGGGTTTTTCATGTATGGATTGGCAATAAGGTGCGATTTTATTAGGTAATTTATTTTTTTTAATTCAAGTATCCTAATTTCAAGTTTTTTTTTAAAGTCTCAACTCAAGAAAAGTCACCACTGACATCAGGCGTAGAAAGAAACTTATTTTATTAAAAATATAACTCATTTCCTTACAAAATAAAGTTGATGGCCATGAACTTTTTGGTTTGGCCATATTTAAATTTTGAGTCATTTTGACTTTTTTTTTTTAATGTACTGAGAGTATTTGCATTTGACCATTTTTGCGAGTTTTGGGCCAGAAACTGCCTTTTCCCTCCCAATTTCTTCTTCACCGTGACAGCTACATCAAAAGAAGTCGAAAGGACATTGTTGCGTTGCATTGTGTTGACAGACACAGGTTGTCTGTTGAATTCGGTCAGCATACTTCTTTGATATGGGAACAGCATGTCTCAGTTTTTCCACCATTCATTGTACAATCTATCTCATTTGGACCAGTCCATTATGAGTTTTAGGATCTCAGCTAGCAGACACTTAAGACAACTAAACACAAACAAACACTCATTTGCATATTTTCAACACCAAATTTGTTTTATTATACTAGTAAGGATGACATCAAATTTGTCGAGCTGTCGAGGTGGGGCATGGAGCGAAATAGTGAAGAACCAATACTCTAAACACTGAAAAGACTAGTATTACCTGCCTCAAATTGCAAGAATGTATTTCATGAGAGTGCAGTAAGACCATTCAGCTACAGACCTTACAGATCATATCCTCCTTTGCTTCCACAGCTGAAGCCATACATCATGGTGTCTTTCCTCTGGATAGTTCCTTTTTTTTTTCTTTTTTTAATTTTTACTTCTCTCGGTTTTGTTGTGCTGTGATCACTAAAAAAGGTCTGAATTCTCAAGAACAAAAGCGGACACAAACTGACCAATTTAGCATAAACTTACATTGCATATTGAACCCCCTCCTCTAAAAACCTATTATGGGTGTGAATTTTCAACAGAAAAAAAAAACAACATTTTCCCTAATTAAGGGGAGTGTGGGTGTAAAATTTCAAGTTTCTACTATGAACGGTTAGGGCTGAGCGAAATCTGGATACATAGATAGATACATATAAATGTCAGAACACATGAATAACCTAAACCCAACAATAAACCAGTATTGTGGGTAGCAGTGATTAACAAGCCTGGTTGCTGCCGGGTCAAACACCACTCCTACTTCTATTCCAACTGAAGATGATTACTGCAACTTTTGTTTGATATATAATAAATACATTTGTAGATATATAAGACTTGTCAGTTTGGCCCAGTTGGTAAGAGAGCCGCCTACCAATCACTTGGTTATGATTTCAAATCACGGTAGCGAAGTGTTAATTTTATATATCAGTTTGGTTTAATGTGACGTGATAGTCAAACAGTGAAGAGTTTACTCCTTTAAATTTGGTGAAGATTGTTTTTTCCTACGTAACAAGAACACAGTTAACTCCAACGTCTTTTGGCAGAATGCTGTGTTGGGGATGATCAATTAAAAAATTGGAAAAAAGGGATGATCAATGAATAAGTTACTCACATTTTGAAAAATCCGAATTTTTAAAAAAAAAAAAAACAAATGTTAATGTTGCCAAACCCAAAATAAGGGACAAAATTAGCATAAACTTACATTGTAAATTTTTTTCAGAGGCATAACTACAGATTTGGGGGCATGGGAGTTTGCTTCAACATTTAGTGAGTGGACTACTAATTATAAAGCTGCAATGGGGGCGGGGGCGTTTCAAATAAGCCCCCTCCCCCCCACACCTCTGGCCTGAGTCGTAGGTTCCGCACGGTAGCACACCCGATGACAATAACCACCATACGCCACTTCCAAGCAGATGTCAAAAACCACAAATAGTCCCGAACTACGTAGCCCTGGCATTGATGTGACTGGAGTCACTGGAGGTGGACATGGATTTTTTTAGATGATTAATATAGCTGGTGCAAACGGAGGAAAAAAGGTTACCTTTAAGTTCTTTTTACACCTTTTGATATTGTAGAAATAAGGAGTCCATTTGTTTCTACTGATCAATTATTATTATTTCTTATTGATCAGAAAGCTGAAAAAACATTAATTCAATCAGAACAAAAATACTCATCAATGAAGCATTAAAAATTCTTTAGGAAAAAAAATAATAAATAAAGAGAAACAATCATTTTTTTTATAATATTCTAAAGTTTTATTCCATGATTTTTTTTGTATTTATAGTCTTAACTTCCATGCATATTATTTGACTTTATTTCACGGAATATGAAGGAAATATTCAAGTTAGTAAAAACAAAATAAAATGTTTCCAAGAACAACAATATTTTAATTTATTTTACAGTTTTTTTACAACCCTGAAAATGTTAGTTTATTCCTAGTTTTATAGTTTTTCCTTTTACATTTAAGTATAAGTATAACAAAATGAAGTAAGTAAAACATACACTTATTTTCTTTTTCTCTCATGTTGCAAGGTATACACCATTTTATGACTTCTTCTAACATGTGTACCATGTATGTTACATGAAAAGATTGTCCCAGAGAGGAGGAAATATTTAATGATACAGCATTTTTTTTTTGTCAAGAGTATGGAGATATTTTGAAAGAAATAGATTATGGTGATTTAAAATTCCACAGGATACCACAGTTCTGTAGATTTTTTTGTTTTATGATGTTTAATGTTGTCAAATTAAAGGCTTGCAGAAATTCTTTAATAAATATCTTTATATTAGTTTCTGAAATAAATGCATCATTTCAATATGAAAAGAGAGCATGGAATTATATTGTCAAATATATCTTTCAAGAATTATTGTTTGTTTGAGTCTCCTAAGTCCACTAAAGAACCAGCACTAAAGGTTTTGAAGTTGTTTTTAAATTTCAGCACGGTAAAATAAGTAGAGGCATCTACACAGACTGTGCTGACATACTTCCAAAAATCGACACCTTATGAAAAAGAACGTCAAAAATCATAAGAAATTAAATTTTATCGTCAGAATGTTAGTTTCATTATTAAGAAAAAAGGTTTGGAGAAACATCGGAGATAAAAAGATTTTTGTAAACCTTATAGAACCTAAGATATTTTTTTTAAATAAATAGTGTAATGTCGGGACAATGTAAACAAAATATTTGCTGTAGAGATTTGTATTAAAAAAAGAATTTTCAAATTTTTTTTTATGCGCAGAACATTTATTTTTAAAATTTATCAAAAATCAAATATTTATTGAATTTTAATAAAAATTTTCAGTTGACAGTACTTATTTTTAAAAAACTGTAAAATAAAGTCAAATATCGCTGTTCTGGGTAAGTTGTTATTTTTTGCTGACTTAAGTATTTTCTTCGTTGAATTAATATTTTCTGATCAATAAAAAATAATAATAATTGATCAGTAGAAACAAATGGACTCATTATTTCTACAATACCATAGTGTAAAAATGTTAAAAAAAACTCACAAGTAACTTTTTTCCTTCGTTTGCACAAGCTATATTAATCATCTAAAGAAATCCATGTCAGCCTACAGTGACAGACTCCAGTCACATGGTTGTCAGGCCAGTAGTAAGGTTCGCCTTGTACCAAACCCTATAGATACTATGTTTTTTCCTACATATGATAACATTTAATTCATAAATTAGCCACAATAAGAGACTAACAACAATAACTAATACTAAAATAGAACAAGTATAACAATATACAGTTATAAAAGTTATGCGACTGATAGAAGATCTTCAGCATACAATTTGTTCCTTTCCCTTATTAAGTCAAGAACTTTCACCTTTTCGCTTGAAGAAAGCACTTTACAGCTTCACTTTGGCATACCCAAATTGCCAGCATCACTACTCTTGCACTTTGGGATCATTATTAAGTAAAACTTATGAATTGTTTATTTCTGGAGTTGACACTGTGTAACTGAAACCGTGGACAGCGAAACTGCAGATAAAGCAGAACCACTGTATACAAATCTTAGAATAGCAACACCAAAAGAATGTCTATTGCACTTTAATACTGCATTTCTTTTAAAGTGCAAGTGTGTGTGTGTAAGCCATACAAAACTTTCTGCTGCACCTACTGTTGTCAATATCAAGCTCCATCTTTTTTGTTTACCTTTTCTCTCACTTACTCTTAGAAACTTCATTGAATTCATTGCTTGTGTCATTTTGAGTATAAGTTATTTATTTATTTATTATGCCTCTTTGGGCATCTCCAACTATACACAATATTTACACAACTTCTAAATACAAAATTCATAAAAACATATTCAAAGGTGCATAAATACACAATTTAGCACAATTCACAGATCAGACTCTCGTGAAAATCTCATCTGACAGATTCAAAAAAATATCCTTGTAATCTCGTGTTTTTTTTCCATTTTAAATTTTTCTAAATTATTTTTTAAACTTTGTACACTATTGCTATCTTTAACATTACTAGGCAACTTATTCCAAAAATATATTACTCTATTAGGAAAATAATTTAATTGTCTAGTAGATTTAGTTTTTGAAATCTGTCTTGTCAATAGATTTCCAGTTTGAGGAGAGATTTTAAAGAATGGTGTACCATATTTAGAAATTCCATGAATTATTTTGAAAGTCTCAATTAAATCCCCCCTCATTCTTCTCTCTAGCAAAGTTGTTAAACCCAAGGACTCCAATCTTTCTTTACAACCAAGGTCTTTTATTCCACTAATTAGTTTGGTTACTTTCGCTCTCTAGTTTTACGATTAAATCCCAATGCCTAGCTACCGGCACCCAAGCCTGAGTACAGTATTCTACATGAGGTTAAATCAATGTCTTGTATATTCTACCAATAACATATGCATCCCTTGAGAGAATATGGATCTTATAAGAATAATGTTAGTACTTACATTTTTAGAAAATATTTCATATAATCGGTTTAAATTATTTTAAAAAACAGGTCTGGTTAGTCACAATAGAAACTGTCAGATGACCGTCTTTTGGCAGCATGCCATGTTGGGGATGATCAATTGAAAAATTGGAAGAAGGGGGTGATCAATGAATAAGTTACTTATCTAGCTTTTTGTTGGGCAATGATCACTAAAAAGTCTGAATTTAAAAAAACAAAAAAAAACAAGCATGAATGCTGCCAGACACAAACTAAGGGAGCAAATTAGCATTAACTTACATTGCAAATTGAACCACCCCTCCCCCACTAAAAACCTATCTAGAGAGGGAATTTTGACAAAACATTACAAAAAACAACAACAAAAAATGTTTTTTCTAGACATAATAAGGAGTAAATGTTTAAATTTTCAGCCCTCTAGCTCCATTGATGCAGCCTGTACACATGATGCATACATACATAGCCAGCCAGACAAGTTTAAAAACTGAAGAAACCTATGCTGACAGTTTTGATTGAAGGTTTCTAATACTTTTAATAGAAGCTATCAACTTCTAAAATACAGTTCCCACTGTTAAATATCAATAGGAAACTAAAATAAAATGTATTATTTAGTTTTGCTCACTTAAAGGCCACCTCTGGCAGGCATTAAGATTGATATTAAGTCACTTTCTATATATAGAATCTAACTATAATAATAATAATACACAGTGTGTGTTGATTTGTCCGTCTGTCCCAGGGATATGGGAGTATGACATTTTAATCGAAATTTCTCCACGTTCTACTTCTTTTCCACCTCCTCTCCAGCCAGTCAACGATGACGCCCCACCAATATGGCAATCCCCAATCCACCCAATATAAAAGGTGGAAAGGGGACAGGCGAGACTTTTTAAAAGAGATTATTTCATCTGTTGAAAAGTAAAAGTATTTATGATTAATCCTCTATAATTGATAAAACGGTCGTCATTTCTTTATGACACAGGTACTAGTTTATATTACAATTATCTATACTAATATTGGAGCCTTCTGTTTGTGTGCTTAAGTGGTTGTTTATTCGTGCCACTATCACGCTAAAATGACATGGTCTAATTGACCCAGTTGTGACAGAGGCTATGCAAGGTTGACACGAGGTATCCTTGCTAGTTACCACTAACCAAGGGCTCCTCAGTAGTATCTCGATACCACCAGAGTTTTTCAATTGAAAAGTTTCAATCATGTAGCTTAAGATATGCTTACCACAACTTCCAACCAGATGCAGTTTCTGCTTGCTTTTGGGGCTTTGCATATACAGTGAGTGCAAAAAGTATCCGATACATTTCAAAACGTTTAATTATATTTATACACCTTCAAAGATTTGGACCAAAGATTTCTGATTTTTGTACATAACTTTTCAATGTTCAATCTTGTTTCAGTATTTTCTGTCAATTTTGAAGCTGTATAAGGATATCGAAATGAAAATTTTGAAATGAATTGCATACTTTTTACACTCACTGTATTTCTTTCTAAGTTATTCCTTCTTAGAAACCTCAGATATTTCAGGGTGGAAATAGCTACAAAGTCATGACACCCAAATAAATGGGAAATATATTACACCACCAACCATTTATTTCACACTCTCAAGTCAGATTTATGTATTTTTCCAACTTTTACTCAAAGACCCATTGGATATTGCATTCAAAGGCAACTGCTCGCTCCACAATGTGAACTATTTTTTAATATACCTACCAGATAAATCAGGACATTTGTCAGTTAACCCTTTCAAGACTAACTATTAAAAGGTGCCTAATGCTTGAATTAAAATGTCCTAGACTTGTAAAAGATCTACAGGACATATATCCCAACAGTCATGGAAACTTTAGAATATACATGTCTCAAAAGGGTTAACCCATAAGAACCCACTGTGATACTAGTGTCACATACAATTTAATTGATCTGCAGTCTCTTATATAATATTATATTTTATCCTTGATTTTAACTCATGAAGTGTACTAAGTGACATCTAATGAACATCCAGGTGCAGTCACATGACTGTGAGTCAATTTGCCTACCCAGAATCCCACATAATGTTCCTTCAAGTAGAAATGGGTCTGGGTTCTTATGGGTTAAAGTAATTTCAATTAGAAATACAAGATGATGTTTGAAATCATATGCAACTTACCAATCTACAGCACCATTAAATAACATTCTTTTATGTTTCAGGCCACAAGATTTTGAAATTTCACCTTTATAAAATTCCACTGGCTGACAACTTTGAAGGATTCCTATTGGCCTCTACACTATACTTTCTGGTAGCATCATGGAGGACTTCCAGTATCTGGCTGTGCCTCCGTGTATACAATCTTAGGGATATTTCACAGGCAGTGAGGATACGTTTTAAATTACCTACTTTCCCACATTTACTGCATGAATTTGATGACCAGCTTTCTCAGCTTTCTGGGTTTACATTAAAGAGGAAGCAGGTGGTCATAAGCAGTCTTTATCAGGAACCTTATCCAGTTAAGATTTGATTACGTCAAATATTCAGAAAAAATAGAAAAAAAAAGTTTTTCACTAGTAATTTTTGGTGCTTTCAATTTGTCAGTTTTGAGAAAAAAAATGATTTTTTTTAGTTTTTCCTTTTATACTTATGTTGGGTTGTCTTAAGTAAGTATAACAAAATGAAGTAAGTAAAACATACACTTATTTTCTTTTTCTCTCATGTTGCAAGGTATACACCATTTTATGACTTCTTCTAACACGTGTACCATGTATATTACATGAAAAGATTGTCCCAGAGAGGAGGAAATATTTAATGATACAGCATTTTTTTTTTTTGTCAAGAGTATGGAGATATTTTGAAAGAAATAGATTGTGGTGATTTAACATCACACTAAAAACCTATATTCAGAAAAAATAGAAAAAAAAAGTTTTTCACTAGTAATTTTTGGTGCTTTCAATTTGTCAGTTTTGAGAAAAAAATGATTTTTTTAGGTTTTACGTAGGAGGGGTTCTATTTACAATGTAGCTGGAATGTGAAACTGGGCACATACTCCTGACATTTTCTCAAAACTGACAAATAGGCCGATGTAAGTAAGTAAACAAACTATCACCAAAACTGTCAACATAGGTTTATTCAGTTGGTCTGGCTATGTATGTATGTATCATGCATACAGGCCACACCAATGGAGCTAGAGGGCTGAAAATCAAAACATTTACTCCTTATTATGTCTAGAAAAACATTTGTTTTTTTCAAAATTCCTCCCCAAAATAGGTTTTTAGTGTGATGTTCAATTTACAATGTTAGTTTATGCTAAATTAGTACCTAGTTTGTGTCCGGCTGCATTCACGCTTGTTTTTTTTAAATTCAGACTTTTTAGTGTCCAACAGAAGGCAAGAGAAGTAAATTCATTGAACACACCTTTTTCCAAATTTTAATTGATCACCCCCAACACAGCATTCTGCCAAAAGACAGTAGTCATGTGACGGTTTCTATTGAGTGACTAACCAGACCTGTTTTGTTTTGTTTTTTTCGAATATTTGATTTATTAAATCTTAAACCCTTATCTTATTCATTGACATCTGGCCGAGATCTTGCTTTAGCAAAACCCCCCTCTCCTCTTTGGAATCTCTTCTATCCCAAGGTCTGTTCTACCCCATGGGTGTATCCTTGGACAATCCACACCTTCTGATTGTCATAGCAAGAATCACCTATTTTACTTACTTCTGCCAACAAAGTTGGAAGAGGTGTATGTAGGCGTCTGTCTGTCTGTCCACACAATATCTCCAAAAATTCTCAATGAATTTCTATGACATTTTGCAGAAGGGTGGGCTGTGAGGAAGACTTGATTAAATTTTGGGGCAGATTCAGGAACTTTTTACAGTTACCGCCCCTGCATCGTAGCTATATGTCCACACAATCTCCAAAAGTTTTCAATGAAAGTTCCTGGAAGGGTTGGCCATGGGGTAAGGAAGAAGTGGTTAAAACCTAGGGTGGATCCACACCTGTCTGTCCACACAATATCTCCAAAAGTTCTCAATGAATTTCAAAAACATTTTGTGGAAGGGTGAGCCATAGGCTAAGCAAGAATGGATTTAATTTTGGGGTGGATCCAGGAATTTATTTACATTTACCTCCCCTGCATCGTAGCTATACATTAAACTGATTTTCATTCAGCTTTTAGTGACAATGGTGTTGGCAGAGGTGTGCACTCTCTCACTGCTCTTTAGTTTATTCTGTGACAGGATTCTTGCATCTCCTATAGCTTCTTTGACTTCACTTTCTCCCAGTATTAACTTCAGAGTGGAATAGTGCTAACTATTAGGTCTGACGAATCATGCAGTATCAAAAGTGTGTGTGTGTGCTTTCATACAGGTGATTAAAGTCACTCGCCAGTTGTTCACACTGATCGGCTGCAACTCGTACGTAGCTTAGAGCCCTTTTTCTTTATAAATGCAAACAATGTAAGGGAATTAACTAGAGTCACAAATTATGATGGACCAAGGGACATAATTCATCCCAACGAATTGGAGCTTAGAAGTATTACATTCTAAGGGAGATAACAAAGTACATTACTCTTTGTTTGGGAAATACCTGCAATTATTACTCAATAAGCGGTAGCAGAATTTAAATGAGCCCTTCTTGCAAATAATTCTAAAACACAATGAAAACTAAATTTTCTATTGAAAGAATCAATTTAGCGCCACTTAAATAACGACTTTGTATCAATCCCATGCTGCTATGACAGAAACTAGTTGCATAACAACTAGGTATGGATTAAATTTGATCACCAAAAAAATGCATTTCTGATTGGAATAATTTTACAAAACTATATAAAATTGATCTGCTTAGTACGATTTAAACTTAAATTTCATTCAATCCTATATTTAAATTTGAATTCATCTATATTTAATTCTTTTTTTCCTAATACATTCTTCATTAACATATTCTACCCTACTCTTTCATAACCACTCTTTCCAAGACTTTGTGACTTTGAAGAAAATTCAGACAAATACTTTCTAATTAAATGAAAAACTAATGGTAATGCTCCTAGATCAGAATACTGCACAGGCATCACCTCTCCCAAACTAAAAACAAAAAACAAAACACAAAAAACAAAAACAAAAACAAGGTGGGGAGAAAGCATAACATTTAACTATACTTCCCTGGCATTTATTAGCCAAATTCCTGGTCATCTGTGGTAAAGGATCAATAATAAGTATTTAAATGGTTCTTTGGACGATTGAACTCTTTGTTATTTGTTTTGGAACAAGGTGTGTTTCTGTCTCTTTGTCTTGTTGGGTTTAGGTCTGTTGAGAAGTGGAAGCCACATCGGATTGAAATCTGCACTTGTCTGGCTAATGCATTTAGTCAACATTTTGATGTGAGCTGCCCCTTTGATTTTTCTCTGCTTCCAACATCGTTCTCTAAGTATATTCATTTCCAGTAAATATATATTTGCATTTGATTTATATTGGTGACTAGAACCGTAACAAAAAAAAAAAAAAAAGATACTATGTCACAGGTGTGACATTGGGTAATGTGGACTCCATCCTGCCGAGATGAACTCGTCCAGCAAGCCAGAGTATAAGCTTGCTTTTACCAGCATTCATTCTTATGCTTAACAACCACGTCTAACGACGATCATCAATTCCTGTGTTTCACATCGGTCGTTTGTGACCACCACCTTGATACTGATAAAGTTTAGTTTATTACAAAAACATAAAAGCAACGTTTTCTAAATTTTAAATCTACTTTTAATTCAAATCAAGGAAGAGAAAGCTATAATTTCCTCTAAAATTCTAGAAAAATAACCTTGATAACATACCTTCAAAAATACATTCTATATAGGGTGTCACAAAATTAAGTCCATACGTTAAGATAAGCAAGTGTGATTAATTAGCAAGTCTCCAATTTTACTGGTAATTCATGGCCGAGTTGCTTCCCTTAGATAAAACTAGCATTAATGCTATTCCTATGTAAGGGAAGCAACTCAGCTTAAAATTGCCAGTAAAATTAAAGTCTTTTTCTAATTTTTCTAATTAATCAGTAGAGTTGCTTCCCTTACAATGAGGACTTACTTCTGGGACACCCTATATAAATGGCTAACAAAAAGTAGACAGTAAAAAAATATTTCCATATTTTTAAGGAAAGATTTTCTCTAATATTATAATTATTGTGATTTTTTTTTCTGCATTAATTTTTTTTTTAACCTCATCAACACAAATGATTTTTTTTTATTGCAAGGCTTAATCTGAGAAAAAAATTTAAAACCTATTTAGAGCCAATAAATATTGCTTGAAATTTAATATTAACCATTAAGAAACCTATGTTGACAGTTTTGGTTAAGTTTTTTTTTCTGGCAATCTATCTATCATTGTGTCGCACGTACAGGTGGCACTAATGGAGCTACTGGGATGAAAATTTAAACATCTACTTATCACGTCTAGAGAGAAAAAAGGCCCTTTTGTTTTTTCAAAATTCCTCCAAATATAAGTTTTTAGCAGGGAGGTTCAATCCACAATATAAGTTTATGCTAAATTGGTCCTTTAGTTTTTGTTGGGCAGCATTCAAGCTTGTTTTTTGAAAATTTGGACTTTTAACGATCACAGCCCCTTTTAGGGGGGGGGTAATCATGAATTTATAGTTCAAACCACACTGGTAGTATTTTTATCAAGGTCACTTAATTTTACCACCACCACTGCTTAATTTACAAGGTAAAAAGAAGCATATATGGGCGATTGGTGATTCATAATTTTATAACGGACACATATGTATTTTTGCACTCACACACTTTGGTCAACAAGTGAAACCACTTGACACACACATTTTCCTTAAGAACACATTTCATCCCTTTTACTACTGCAGGAACTGACAGAGAGAGAAAGATCTTTCTTATGCATATTGCTAACATTACCCTTTCTATCTCTCTAGTATAATCAGCTCTCTAGTTTACTTAGAGCAGTCTGACCCTTAAGGCTATTACCACTATTATTACTACTACTGCTGCTACTATTAGCTTACTGTACTACTACGACTATCTATAGATTCCTATGCCATGATCCTTGTTATTGTTTATAACGTTTAACTTCACATGGAGTCAGATATATTTAATAATGGTGCTAATTACAATCATATTTATCTCCAATTACAATTTCCGTATTTATTGTGCAGAAAGACATCTAATGTTGGTACAATGATTAGCTTTGTGTAAGGCATCAAAGATAAAACAGCTTATGTTTGTGAATAGAGTGAAATATTGATAGAAAAACATTGAGAATATTCCTCAAGAAACCTGCAGTAATGGAAGAGATGAGGAAAAAATAAATACAGAGGAAGCCACTCATTATGATCACTTTGGGACAGGATATTTTAAATAACAATAACCGGTTGATAAGCAAAGGACATTAAAATTGAAACAATTTACATTGCTATAAATTTATCATTACGTTATTAAATTCATTGTTATAAACAACTTTCTATTATAAAAAGATTAATATGAATTTTATTGACTTTTTCAATGAATTTTAATTCATTTTAAATAAAGTATTTGGGACTGACTTATTTTGATAAAAATAAGTGTTTGATAACATTATCTGAGATTATAAAAAACGGCTTCCTCTGTATAAGATTGTTTATTTATATAAAGATGTCATCTTGAGTATGAAAAAAAAAAAAAGAAATTAATATTTCTTTTCATTATTTATTTTTTTAGATGAAGTATTACAAATCATTATTATTAATTCTATAACTACTTTTTACCGTCATCTTAATTTTTCAGTTGTTTTTATCACAACTCTTCTGTGACCTCCATTTTTAACATTGAGTGAGTTAGGGTGTGAAACTTCACATTCGAGACCACCTTCCTTACATTGTGCCCTCACCATAAAAAATTGAAAATTATTAAAAGAATTCATATTTTAAAATTTAGAATGGAGATAACTCATGTAAGCCATACTTCCATCTGCAAAAATGGCAAAAAGTATAGGCCCACTTTATCATTATAGTTACATTGTAAAAAGAACACCCCCCCCCACTTCATAAAATTTGTAAAACATTTTTCTAAAAACCAACAAAATACTATTTTCTTCTAGAACTGCATGCTGCTAAAAATCTTAACCAAATTTCAATTTTATATTCGGTTTATAATTTTTTTAAACAGAGTGATTTAAATAATAAATAAAGAAACATTCCTTTCACTTCCCCTCTCCGCTTCACTTATTTTGAAAACTATAAGATTGTTGGATGTTTATATGCTTTGTCAGATGTGTTAAATTTTACTATAAAGAAATTAAAATATTACTTATTTTATTTAGAAAGAAAGAAGGTGAGAAAAGGAACTTAAAATATAAAAAGGGACTTTAAATCTTGTAATAATAATAAAAGATAATAAAAATTTCCGTTCACATCCCTTCGCTTATTTTGAAAACTATGATTGTTGGGAGTTTATATGAAAAGCATAGTCATATTAAATTTTATACTTATTGAGTTAAATATTAAATTACCTTTTTTATTGAGTTAAATATTTTTTAAGCTGTGGCCTCTAATTTTCAGTGGATACTGCAATTGTAAGCCAAAGCAATGTCCATTTTTATACAAAAAGATTATAAAGAACTAGCTGGACCCAAGAAAATTCCCTGATCCTTGACAACTAGGATTATCTATTATCTCACGCCTCTGCTCTAACCAGATACCTGTATCTTCTCAGTCTCTTCCTTATCCTTTCCAATCTTGTTTGCCAGGCCATGCCTTTAAATGTTATGCAAACATGAATTAGTTTCATATGCAAAACTGTTCTTACAGCCTCAGTAAACTAGCTAAATTTCTTCTCTTCCTTCCTAACATCTTATTAATCAACCTAACTTACGTTTCTCCCCCTCGCTCATCCTACACCTTCAGTAAACTATCTAAATACCCTTTCTACCCTGTTTCTTTCTAAATAATATAAGGTATATTTTAATTCATTTATAGTAATAAAACTTTAAATATTTTAAATAAAATGAGTATAACATTGGACTGAAAATGATAAGGTCTTACTAAATGGGAATAGCTTAATAGTTATAACATTGGACTGAAAATGATGAAAGGGTCCTGTATGGGAATAGATCAATGATTATAACACTGGACTGAAAATGATGAGCTCTTACTGCATGGGAATATCCCAATATTATAACATTGGCCTGAAATTATGAGGACTCACTGAATGAGAATAGCCCAATGGTTATAACATTGGACTGAAAACGATGATGGCTTATTGCATGAGAATAGCTCGATGGTTATAAGATTGGACTGAAAATTACTTCATGGGGATAGCTAAATAGTCATAACATTGGACTTAAAATGATGATGGCTTACTGCCAGGGAATAGCTCAGTGGTTATAACATTAGGCTCAAAATGATGAGGACCTACTGCATGGGAATAGCTAAATTATATAAATTAAAATATTACTTATTTTATCTAAAATATTT
>VCCN01005798.1:4744483-4757163 GCA_006491835.1 Architeuthis dux
ATAACAATGAATATAAATAATATAACTATTAATGTAAATTTACAACAATGAATGTATATTGTTCCAATCTTTATATTATTTGCTTAAATGTTATCAACCAGTTATTGTTATCTAAAAGACTCTGTCCAAAAGTGATCGCAATAAGCGGCTTCCTCTGTGTTTGGGTCTGTTGTTCATTTTCAGTTGTTTAAACTGAAAATGAACAACAAAAATAGAAACAAGATATTTATTTTTTATTTTATGTTTCTTGTTCACAGCTCTTTATTTTTCTGAACAAAGTCTATAAATCCATGAGAAACTGGATACAAACGAATCTGATGCAGACATTTTCAGGATTAACTGTATACATTGTAACAAAATGCGTTGACTATTACATAAAATACAAGTTTTAAATTTGTTAATTACAGACATTTAAAAAAAAAAGGATTATACAGAGACATGTCACAAGTAAACACATTATTTGACTTTTAATAATAAAAGATATAAATGTGAGTTATGTGTGTCTGTCTCAAAAACTATAACCATATATATTCTGACCATAAAAAACTATAACCATATATATTCTGACCATAAAAAACTATAACCATATATATTCTGACCATAAAAAACTATAACCATATATATTCTGAATCAGCATCATCCAGGGAAGGATTTTATACCATTTATTTGGACCTACACATATATAGACGTAGTATCAAATCTTTTAAGCATTATCAAATTATATCAAATTTTTCAGCATTTAAAACTTGCAATTTGGATTTAAATTAATCCTAATAAACAGGTTTACAGAGGTAAATATTTCAGGCAGAATGTAATTGTAGGGTCATATGGCCTCCGTTTTGTCTCTACTGACAATTGGACGTCCCCTCCAGGTCGCATGCCTGTACGAAGCGTGTGGAGATCCTGGGATGCCCAGTCGTTAGAATCCTCCTCTCGGCCTCGCTGAAGTAGTCCAGAGGAAAGCGGAGAGCGATACGCCCGGCATCAGCTTGGCTGTCGGGGGACGACAAATTGGGCGTCAAACCGCCTTTTCCTGGCTTAGAATCAAAGTGTGTCCTTCCAGTTGCCTTCCCAGGGCTAGAGGGCCCAATTTGTCCTGCTATTTTACCCATGGCTGGAAGTTGGCGGAGAAGAGATGGATTCGTGCCTTTCCCAAGGGCATTAGTGCCAAGTGAACATAAACAGCCTCGACCAGAGTTTGATTCCATTGTCCGCCTTGTCAACCTCCACCTCAATTGTAGAGCAAGAAATAGGTTTATCACGATATTTTAATGTGTACTTTTACCATGCGTTGTTTGGTTTTTACATTTCGGATGTTTTGAGAAAATTATTTCAGTTTCCTCACTCAAAAATGTTTGTGATTGATAGGTAACGTTCACATTATTAGTTGTTTTCTTTCTTTCTGTGTAGCTGGTTCAACTCAAACTGCTTGAAAATTCTGAGGTGTAGAATTGAAATATGTTTAATGCTTTTGTCACGCACAGTTTTCATTCCAACAATTTTAATAAGAATTCTAAATAGATATTTACAATGCTGAGCTGTTTTCTGTGTTTTCTTTCCATTTCTTTGGAAGAGTGCAAAAACAAATCTGATATTAACAACTGACATTAAAAGGTGACTAACACCAGCCTCCCAGTCAGTTTCCCGAAAGATGCTTTCAAGGCTCGCTGTAAATAGTTTAATAGGAATAAACATTCATGGAGAATACTTAAGCCACTTAAGATTCGCCGATGACATTTCCATGACGTCGGAAGCAACCGAAAAATTACAAAACATGTTAACTGATCTAAATAGAGAAAGTAAAAAAAGTAGGCTTAAAGATGAACAGAACAAAGACAAAAGTAATGTTCAACGATAAAGTCCCTAAAACGGCCATAAAGATAGAAGGAGAGGCTCTAGAAGAGGTTGATGAATACATCTACCTAGGACAGGTAATACAGCTAGAAAAAGGCCGTGACAGCGAAATGATAGGTTGGAAAGCATTTGGTATGAATAGAGACATTCTGAAGAGAACCTTGCCAATGTGCTTAAAACGTAAAGTATACAACGGTTGTATAATACCAGCCATGACTTACGGATGCGAAACATGGAAACTAACAAAACGAGCTGAAAACCAACTTAGAATAGCACAGAGAGACATGGAAAGAGCAATGCTAGGTATAACTCTAAAAGATAAAAAAAAAGATCAACATGGCTCAGAGGGAGGACTAGAGTGAAGGATATTATACAAATAATAAAGCAGCAAAAATGGAGATGTGCTGGTCACCTAGCAAGAAGAGATGACAATAGAGGGGTGAAAAGACTAACCGATTGTTGTCCATGGGACAATAAACGCAGTAGAAAAAGACCAGACACAAGAGATGAGGGACGAGATAGAAAAGTTTGCGGGTTGACCGTGGCAGCGATTAGCACAATCAAGTTCGCCATGGAAGGAGATGGGAAAGGCCTTTGTCCCGCAATGGACTTATAACGGCTGATGATGATGAACACCAGCCTTTCTCAAACAATGTTTCTTTCAATACCCAGATATCGCCGGATTTACAGCTATATCTAATAAATATTTAAAACTGCACTCTTATCTAAAACAACTTTTTGAATATTTTAGAATTTCCTAATATAAAATCTTTTAATTGATAAATAGATTTTTTTAATGTCAGGTAAATATTTTCTTTTAGCCTTAGAATGCATCGAAAACAATTACAGAGATCGTTTATTTGGAAGATCCACCTCAGAGGCAGGAGAAAAGAAATTAAAACAATGTTAAGAAACTGAAGAAGCCTGGCAGATCTGTTTACATAATAATAGGATACACACAGCTTTGGAAAGAGCACAAGAATTGACAACGGAAAGGCAGTTAGATGGAACCAGAGAAAGTATTGCTGCATAAAGAGAGCAAGAATCAGGAGAACAACCGCAAAGTCGGAAAAATGCTGAAAGAGCACATTATTAAGATGAGTGGGGTTAAGAGCCAGAAGAATTATACATTGGTTGATGGATGCTTTCTGCTATGGTTCTCAAAAAAAGTACAGTAGCAATCCAAAAATCACTATTGAAAAAATATTGTCAATATCAAGATATGGGCTGGAGAAGCACCAGGTCTGTGTTGGGAAGTCAAACTCCCAATAATAATTCCTGAAATTCTCAAAACTCTGCTCATTCGGGATAATCCAGAAGCACAATATTTAAAAATCAATACACGTAAGTATAATTCAGCATTTCAAAGGACATTGTTTGGAGCTCGCAAGGACTTGACAGACTTAGGATTTTTTACAATTCATAAAATTCAAGGGTAGTGCTATCACTTAATAGATGGTCTCCTTCCTTTAACAGAAGAGGATTCCAAACTTGTGCAGATTTACTTCATGCAGAACAAAGATCCATTAGTATCCACGGCGGTTTGAATTGGACATAGTCATAAAGTTACAGGAAATGCTTCACGAAAATCATAATTATGTCAATGTTTTCAAATATCCATGAGATGGAAGATAACAGAAATCAAAAGATCATCATTAGAGCAGACAAACGACCAGTTTGGAGAACATGAAGGGAAACACAATGCACGTTTAGTTGATAAAATCGCAATTGTAATAGTGAATGAACATCACGGAAAGCGTGTCATTCTTTTGCAAAAAAGAAGTGGTAATTTGCAGCGAATTACCGAAACTTAGAGCCTAAAATTGGTTCCAATATCCTCTCATCTTCTAGGGAGCTCAAGATGGATACAATTTTGAACTACGACAGATCAATCCGGTAAGAAGACAAGTAACAACTTGATCAATCAGTTGCAAAGATTTCTACTCATATCATTTCATGGTACGAGATCAGTTCAACCAATATTGTGATTTCAAGGAACTAACCAGCCAGTTAATAGTAGATACGAATGCCAAAAATGAAACAGAAGTATTGGGCTTCATGAACCAAAATCAAGAAATATATTCACCTTTGAGATGCCATCAACCCTGATAACGGCCCAACAAATATTGGCCAGAGAATCATACTGCCATCAAGCTTCTCAGGATGACCCTGCTATATGCATAACCGGACGCAAGATGCAACGGTATACGTCAGAAAAATTGGTAGGCCAGATCTCATTTACCTGTAACCCCAAATTGGACTAAAATCTCTGATCAACTTTTTTCTAATTGCCCAGGTGTTTCATCAAAAGCAACAAAACCTCCCCTGGCCACTGAAAGAAGGAAGAATCGTCGGTGAGCTTAGTGCCTGGATGACCACTAGTAAATGGCAGAAGAGAGGATCATTCTAGCTGAGCTACCTGATAAAGATGGAAATCTAGATCTATATGAAATCATTAAAAATCAGTTCCTCTATATGGTCCAGGATATCCCAGAAATTTTCTTCGGGAGACTCAGACTGACAAAGATGGATATCTCCTTTGCCGTAGAAGTAATCCAGAAGATGGAGGTAAGACAACTCTAAAGGTTCGAGGAAAAGAGGTTGCTGTGTACAATCGATGGTTAGTCCCACGCAACAAATTATTGTGCAAGTTGCTAAAGGCACACATCAATGTTGAATACTGCAGCTCTTTCAAAACAATTATATATGTCACAAGATATGTCAACAAGAACATAACCGTGGCTATATTTCCCTGTGAAAAATGCACAGGAGACTGGGGTGTAGGGGAGAGAGGAAGAGGGTGCGCGCTGCTCCTATAACGGCTCCCTACAAAACAAACACTGAACGCTATTTTCGCTTTTCGCCTTTTTTTCGAAAAGTGGCGTAAACGATCTTTCGAAAAGCGTTGGATACCTGTATTATAGATAGATTTGTAATGAAAATTATATTAATTTCTTGCATATGGTCATTTTGTTTTGGGGGTGGGGAGTTAAAAGAGTTAATCATTGGAAGCAGTCACAACCCAGTAAAGACTAACCGATTCTTGTTTCTTCTTTTTTCTCTAGAAATGCATTTTTATAGACATTTGATTCCGGAATATATGAGCAGTACACAGATAACAGTTAGAAATTGTCGACCAAAAACTGTCAACATAGGTTTCTTTCTGAAGAAACCTATGTTAACAGTTTTGGTCGATATTTTCTAACTGTTAATCTGTCAAACTGTCAACATAGGTTTCTTCAGAAAGAAATCTATGTTAACAGTTTTGGTCGATATTTTGAAGTTTTGTCACTACTTTACTATCAAATGTAGCCAGCGTACGTGCCGCTACCACTGTCAGTAAATCTGAGAACCCCAAAAGTCGGACAGAAGAGAACCTAGCTAAGTAATGTTTAAAACCTTGGAGATTTAAAAGACATGCCCACCAAATAACAGATGCTGCTCTCTTTATACTCCAACATCATGCATATGACAGATACATATCCACTGTCTCAGATGAAGAGCAACAAGTGGATTTTGCAGCCTGCAGGGAGAAAATGTCAGCTGAACCACAGTTCACATACTGGACACTTGTTCTTGAACTGCAGCTTTGCATTCTTCACGGTAGTTCTCTGTTCACATCTGAGATATGTATTCTTTGTCGATTAGGCATCCCTCCATTTACGAAGAATTCGTTTCAGGGAGGTTTGTTGCATACTAGACCCTTATCTGCTATGACACTCAAGCAAATTATCAGGAAAATAAGCTTGTTTTGGATGGTGCAGTCATAGTTCAAATGTTGTCATCAGGAACCTCCCCGACTGTTGATGATTACACCAAGACAGGATGTACCTAGAGCACTATACCAATGAGGACATGTTTGTGGACAAGTGCAGCAGGCTGGGCTGGACTAAAAAGGACGGCCCACGGAAACTAAAGTGGACAACTATTGGACAAGCCCAAGACACATGCTATGTGCTGATATATTGCAACTGCAAAATATCATTCAAGGGTGTGCATAAGTGTTACAAGGTCAGTCTCCAGTGCACAGCTCCCAGCTACTGTGAAGGCAGCTGTTTCCATGACTAACTACATGTGCATAATAAAGCATATATATTAATTTCCTTCTGCATTTATGATATATACATAAATGTTAAGCCTTATTTCATAGAGTAAGTAGTTAAATTAACATAAGTTCTAGTACTATAATCGACAATATAATAGTTACAGCTTATAGTCCGGTTCACTATGTTAAGAAATATCGTTTCGTTCAAAGTTTCTGTAGATTAGCAAAACTATACATTTTAGAATCCTCAAAGCATGGAGATTCCAAAACTCAAAGTTGGCATTTGCACAGATAGCT
This sequence comes from Architeuthis dux, assembly GCA_006491835.1. NCBI lineage: Eukaryota > Metazoa > Mollusca > Cephalopoda > Oegopsida > Architeuthidae > Architeuthis > Architeuthis dux. The sequence continues at coordinate 4,750,680 of VCCN01005798.1, forward strand.
GCTGGGCCACCATTGTGGATATTTTCTTTGGCCGCCATAAAACACATAATCTGCGCTATCTCGGCTTCTAGTCAATCTAGAAACTTAACTTGCTAATCCTATGTTTTCTGGGACAAGGAATCCGATAGAGACCGTAAAATAATTATCAGGATTATAGAAAAGCAACAAACCAAGGTAATTGAAAACCATTGTCTTTCCATTTGTGATATAACTTTATTACATAATATATATTGCAAGTCCTTTGAAGTTATAGGTATGGATTTAATTAAGTATGCTAATCCTATGTTTTCTGCAACAAAAAAGCAACAACTAATAGACTTTCTTCATTCACAGAACTATTGTGTACACTACGGTCGGTCACTTATCTTGGAAACGGCTGTAGCCAAACCTGTTGTGGAAACACAAGACGGTTCGATGGCCTGCACATCTCACCCTTCCTCAAAAAAGGAACCCTTGTATTCTTTGCGGTTGGCAATACAGAGGACACATCTGATAGGAAAGGCAACACACGTGGGACAATCACTGCGGTGTGTCAGAAGGCCAATGTTCCAGGGGATGTCATCGCACTCAGTCTGTGACATAGTGAGGTAAAGAATCTATCAGTTGTCCCATATCAGGTACCCATCAAGCCATGTATCAAACCAAGACCTGGACTGGTCAAGAGAGCACAATAACCCGTGGTCAAGGATTGCTGAGTTTTATTAACTGACTACCCTAGGCTGGATCATAGCGTCTACCCTGTCTAGAAAAAGGTATAATGGCGAGCAGTATCCTTGGTTGGGCTGGATATAATTCACTCGTGTCATCCGGCTAATCCATGACCCAAGTTGGTGCACTACCGCTGCTACTAGAGGTTGCACGCGAGTGATCTACAATGATGACTGTGATTCTACAAGCATCCCAGTTGAAGAGCTTGGTCGTTGGTGAAGAACACCCAACAGTTATTACACTCTACATGGCTTTATACGAGGAGGCGGTGCAGTTGCTGGATTCAAGGGATGATCTGAAACAGTTCTTCCCACACTGGGTGAGCTACACACTGTGATAACTGCACTGGGGGCACTAGGTACATCCATTGAACATTCTGAGATAGATGATGCGTAGATTTGCTGATGTATATGGCTCAGCCACAACACGGGGCGTGCCCACTACAAGAGAACGTTTCGTGCACACATCCATACGTACATTGACAAGTTCTACACAGAAAAACCAAACCTCAAATCCATCCTGTTCAAATCCAGTGAATGAAGTCCTGGAGGCTTGTGCAAGATCTGCAGTTGGCAGAGGCACGAGCTAATGCCAATGACCGTCTGCTTCAAACCCGCAACTACAAACATGGGAAGCAGAAAGATGCTCTAACGCAATGTTCAAGTCAATAACAAATTACCCACATCATGTTGAAACCATCATGTTCTTCGTCGAAGTTTCAAGAAATGCTAATCTAGTTTCCCTCCTGCAAGCTGGAGAGGCACTAAAGTAATCTCTTCTTTGCACAAGTCATCCGGAAATCTGGCTTAAAACTTCTGGACGGGAATATACCAGTCACAAAGAGTGAAATACCGTTTCTCTCCAATGGCGCAGACCACGTATGTGAACAACTAAATATGACGATGAAGATTCACTCAGGGTTTATTGGTATTGCCAATAATACCAAGGCACGGCAGCGGCTTTTTTCTGGCCACACCAGAGATATCACACATCTCAACAGAGTTTAAAGGGAAATGAGTCCTGTCAAGAAAGAGCATGAAGTTGTCAACTAGATCAAGGTTGCCATACTGAGTCACGGCAATCCCTTCGATGCAGAAGGCGATCAGCTTTAGAACTTCATGACACATGCATATGTTTCCCCAAGAGAGTGTCCCACAGATTTTGAATGTCGACCAAAGTGGCCATAAACTGTATGAAGAGTACGCTGCCGAACGCATCAATGGAGACGTCAGTCTGTGGGCACCAGTCAAGAAGCAGAAACAACGTCATGTTTTTGTCAGGAAACAAGAAGCAAACTGTTATGGTCCGCGACCAGTTGGTGGATCTGAAAAAAAACAAAAGAATTCTATGGTCGGTTTATGGTTCTAGCCAGATCGGACCGGGGCATTGATCAGAAGAATTCAGTCGGTAGCTACGAATTTACTCTGACTCCCATGACATTGTTTGCCCCAGATGGATCCATCATTCCATGTACAGACAAGTCGAAGCTCATACATTGCCCGGAATAGCTGAAAAATCGATGAAACCCATCTAAATGCGCAAACAATCTGAGGATCATGTTAGTGAAGCAGAAACATCTTCAGCACCCGCTCAGAGTCCAAAAAATGGTGCTTCTCCAACAGATGACAAAGAAACCTGGGACAATCAGCACAGTCAATGATCTTGGCCAACACTTCAATGACAGGCTCCTGGTGTTGACAGCAGATTTTGACGAGGTTATTCTGGTCTTTGACACCTACAAAGCTGACTCGTTGAAGCAGAAATCAAGACAAACATCCTATTCAGTACCAGATTGCTGACGACACAAACATTAAACACATACCAATGGGACGCTTCCTATCTCACGGAAAGGCGAAAGATGCTTTAAGTGAATACCTTGCACAAGCAGTTCTCAGGAATAATGCAAACTCCCAAAGGTTAGTCATCACATCAGCATCAGGCCACACAAGAAAGAACCGCAACATGTAGTTTGAAGATGATCTGCTTAGCATAACAGCGCTGTCATGAAGCACGGGTGGTCTTCTTCAGCCCAGTTGCACACTACGATAATCTCTGGAAATACACTGCGATTTGTATGGTATCAGGTACTTTGGAGATTGGGCTAATCTGGGGTGTGCTGGGGCGAGACAATGCAGCAACGTTGCCGATATTCCACCCATTCACTGGGGCAGACAATGTTGGAAGATTCTCTGGAGTAGGCAAAGTCGAGTGGTTTCAACAGTACATAAAAGTTGACAGGAATATAACCTCAGCACTGATTAAACTGAGGCGACCTAACACGGGATGTGAAGGATGCAATGGCCAACTGTGTATGCTGCTGCTGCTTGGGTATGTACCACCCAAAGGGCATCCATATAACAAGTATTCCTGACCTAAGGTGGCATCTGTTTTACAAACTTGAGGAGCACATTGAACGCGTGTGCGTACAGAGTAGGGTGTGGTGTCAAGCCACCGTGATGTGGCAACGTCTGTTCGACCCACTCAAACATGGCTATTATCAAAAAGGAACCTGGTGAGATACTACCTACCACCACGGAGGTTACACCTGCTCAACAAGCCATTGTAGAGTTGGTCAGCTGTCAATATAACGCCCATTGCACAACCCAATAATCCTGAATGATATAGACCTAGTAGATCCCGTGTATAGTTCAACCTGATAATTAACAAGACTGCTTTCTTGATTCAAAAGACTTGCAGCATGTATTATGTAATACATTTATATCACAAATGTAAAGACAATGGTTTTCAATTACCTTTTTTGTTGTTTTCTATAATCCTGAGAACTATTTTAAGGCTTTATTGGATTCCTTGACCCAGAAAACATAGGATTAGCATACTTAATTAAGTTTCTAGATTGACTAGATGCTGAGATAACGCAAATTATGTGTTTAATGGCGGCCATTTTGGAAATCCAAAATGTAGGCCATGCAGCTGTCTACGCAAAGGCCAACATTATTTTATATTTTATATTTTTATAGTTTTGCTAATCTACAAAAACTTTGAACGGAAATACACAGTGAATCTAACTATTATGTTAGTTTTAATAGATATGACTAATAATTTAATTATGTTTTATTATTTCTTTATTACAATGTTTCAATTTTTGCTTATTTTGTTTCTTTTTCTGCTTTTAAAAATGGTTCATTATTTGCTTATTATATTATTTATTCTTTGCTTCTTACATTATTGTTAATAATTACCATTATGTTGTAATTATTTAATAACTGAAATAAGATTATTTTTTTTAAACCAAAAGGGCGTAGCTATAGTCATAAGACCTCTAGCGTTAATGTTAGAGTTCAAAAGTTTAACCTGCTGAGTCCTTTGATCAGGACGAAATGACTAATTGAAATTAAAATTTAGATAAATATTTACTACTTTTCCGATCTGGTGACTTTAAATCCATATATTTAGTTCCCAAAAGATAACAATTGGGCGGCCATTTTGAAAAACATTCAACAATAGCTACCAGGGGGGCACTGCTAGCCTGGATCTACATCTAAAAATAATCAGTAGCAACAACTACATATATATACCAAGATTCATGCTTTTAACCCAAAGTGCACATTTCTGCCACAAATCCCTCCTTAACCGCCCCACTACTGTATGTCTGTCTTCCACACGATATCTCCAAAAGTTCTAAATGGATTTCAATTAAACTTTGTGGAATAGTGAGCAATGGGCTACGGTAGAATTTGTTAAATGTTGGGGCGGATCCATGCACAGTTACTTCCCCTATGTCGTAGCTGTCTGTCCACACGACACAATATGTATAAAGGTTTTCTGTCTGTCCACACGATATCTCCAAAGTTTCTTCGATGAATTTCAATGAGATTGGAAGGATGGGGACTAGGCTACGAAAAGAATGAAACAAATTTGGGGCCGATCCATGCACAATTACTTCACCCTGCATCGTATTCCAAACCACATAATATCGCCAAGGCATGTCTATCCACCCGATATCTCCAAAAGTTCACAATTAAATTCAATGAAATTTTGATGGAACGAGAGAAGTGATTACATTTTGGGTAGATTTATGCACAATTATCTCCACTCACAATGACATTGGCAGAGGTATGCACCCTCTGCGTGCTTTCTAGTTCAATTATATTTTCGATTATAATCATCTAATTTAAATAGTGATTTTTTTAAAGCATAAAATGAAAAAGATATATGTCTTATAGACACAGAAAGAACCAGTAATTATTAGATGGAGGATTATTGCACTGGCATGCATACAGTTGATAGGATAGTTGACAGTCGCGCCCTGCAGTATCACAAATATTACTGCATAATTTTTAACTTTGTAAAGCCAGTTGACAATCAAGTATGGCGTCAATATCACAAGCCTTGACCGAAATAGGTGCATTATTCTGAGCGATGTTCAAGGGTCAAGAAAGTTCCAGTGGATTTTGCTGAAGGAAACTGAATAAATTTCTCAAGAAATCGTCCGAAATGGCAGAAACCAATTAAGTCAAAGTAAAGGGGACAGGCTGGAAAAAGTCAATAAAGTTAGTCTCCAATCAACTTACTATCTATCTGATCCGAAGTTTTAAAATAAAGTGAAGAAGCCGACAGAAATCTATACAGTTAGTCTCCAGTCAACTTGGTATATATCTGAGCCGCGATTTTAAAGTAAAGTGAACAAGCTTACTTAAATCTATAGTTAGTCTCCAGTCCTTACTATCCATCTGAGCCACGATTTTAAAGCAAAGTGGAAAACTGACTTAAATCTATAAAGTTGGTCTCCAGTCAACTTACTATCCATCTGAGCCGTGATTTTAAAGCAAAGTGGACAAGCCGATAAAAATCTTTAAAGTTAGTCTCCAGTCAACTTACTATCCACCTGAGCCGCGATTTTAAGGTAAAGGGGACAAGATGACTTAAATCTATGAAGTTATTCTCCAGTCAACATACTATCTATCAGAGCTGAAATTTTAAAGCAAAGTGGACAAGCCGATAAATATCTATACAGTTAGTCTCCAGTCAACTTACCATCCATATGAGCCGCGAATTTAAAACAAAGTGGGCAATCTGACTTAAATCTTTAAGGTTAGTCTCCAGTCATTTACTATCCATCTGAGCCGCGATTTTAACGCAAAATGGAAACGCTGACTGTAATCTATAGTCAACATACTATCTATCTGAAATTTTGAAATTTTAAAGCAAAGTGGACAAGCCGATAGAAATCTATAAAGTTAGTCTCCAGTCCACTTACTCTGAGCCGCGAGTTTAAAGCAAAGTGGGCAAGCCGACTTAAATCTATAAAGATAGTCTCCGGTCAACTTACTATCTGAGCTGAGATTTTAAAGCAGTGAGCTAGCCGATAAAAATCTATGAAGTTAGTCTCCAGTCAACTTACTAGCCATCGGAGCAGCAATTCTAAAGCAAAGTGGACAAGTTGACTTAAATCTATAAAGTTACTCTCCAGTCATCTTACTATACATCTGAGCCGCTATTTTAACGCAAAGTGGACAGTCTGACAGAAATCAATAAAGTTAGTCTCCAATCGACTTACTATTTATCTGAGCCGAGATTTTAAAATAAAATGGACAAGCTGACTTAGATCTATAAAGTTAATCTCCAGTCAACTTATTATCTATCTAAGGTGGGATTTTAAAGCAAAGTGGACAAGCCGATACAAATCTATACAGTTAGTCTCCTGTCAACTTACTATCAATCGGAGCTGAGATTTTAAAGCAAAGTGGACAAGCAGATAAAGTTAGTCTCCAGTCAATCAGCTATCCATCTGGGCCGTGATTTTAAAGCAAAGTGG
>VCCN01005798.1:4808236-4818895 GCA_006491835.1 Architeuthis dux
GAAGAGAAGGGGGGGGGGGCTCGCAAGTTGCTTTCAGGTGATTAACCACGGTAATATGGTCAGTTCCAAAAGCAATAAACCACAAACCAAGCATTGTTTAACAAATGAAACTTGGTGTAGTTAGGAGAGTCTTTAGATAGATTCCCAGAATGCGTGCGTAAAAAAAATAATGGAGATAAAATGAATTACTTGGAAGAATAACATTAAGGCTAACAGGTTGTCATTGCTTTGAATAAATTAATTCTTTTATGTGCCGTTTTTATCGAGCAGACGAAACATTAAAGGTTTGAATTGAAATAACTTTTCTATATTATTTGTACGCCATATTTAACAATTTGTGTGCTATTTAAAAATCTGACAGACTATAAGTATAGCTAAGTCTGGCATACAACCACAAGTGTGGGGCACTCGAAGGCTCAAATTTATACCAGTAATGGTTTGCAAGCTTGATAACCCTCAGTCCATATATTCAGTCAATAGTCCAAAACTTGAATTTTCTACTTCAACAAGCCTGGCTGCTGCAAGGTCAAACTCCACTCCTATTCTGACTGAAGATGATTACTGCAACTTTTGTATTGTATATATAAAATTAAAAAATTTATATATTTAGTATAACTGTATTAGGATGAAATTAACTTGAAAATACCAGTTTAAGAGTTGTATTTTTTTTTTTTTTAACAAATTTTCATAGAAATGTAAGACAAGCCAGTTCGGCTCAGTCAATAAGAGAGCCACCTACTGATGATTTGGTTGTGATTTCAAATTACGTATGGAAAAGTTAATTTTATCGGTTTGGTTTAACGTGACAGAACAGTAAAGATTTGCCTCCCTTAAATAATGTGAGGATTGTGGTTATGTTTGAAAACAATTTTAAAAGTGGACTTGGAACACTGGATGTCCTGGCATACAAGTAGTTTTACTTTAATCATTTCTGCTACAAAAAATATATACGAGCAGACTGCTCACAAGAGATTAATCGTTCTAACCAAGCAAATGCTGTCACATACGAGAGTTGGGCCCCTTTTAAAAGGGGCCTGTAGAATGGGACTAAGTGTAGATATTTCTTCATGGGACACTAAAATTGTCAAAATATTACTCACCTAATTTTTGGATTTGATAGTGGTTAGTTCACCCATACTGTTCAAGGTCTTACAATTTAATTGTGTTTTTGCTAACTTATACTTAATTTGTACAGTAATACCTTAAATATACTACAGCAAAACCTGCACTATTCAAGGTATTGATGTATGATTAATTGCGATGTAAATGTTAACTCACCTGATTCTCTTCCTGGTTCCTATTAACTGCATCAGTTGTTACATTATCTTTTGCAAGAATACATTTCTTTCAGAAGACTAAGAGATTTTTTTCTTCTTTTCTTTCGAGAACAATAAATTCTACACAAGATTAAGGTTTCATTGTGAATTCTATTTATGCCTCGATTTGATGTAACTTAAAATGACGAAATAAAATCTCATTTAAAAGGTCTTTCAAAAGGAAGTGACCACAAAAAGTGTTTTGAGGCTGTTAATATATTAATGAACAAGATGCAAAAAGAGCTCAAACTTATATCACTGTGCTATCTTATAGAAATTTGATAGTATGTACACGACTACAACTTACCTTACAAACTCATTGAACTATTTATTATAACCTTCAAAAACGTTTTAAATGTAAAGATCAAGGGAAATAACTAATTAAAATTACCCCCTTTGACCAAGTGAATTATTTTATATTCAATTCACAGAAGACTTCAGTCAATTACAAGCAGTTCATGAATTTAAGAGTTAATAAAAAAAATTTTTTAAAAAGCTCAATTACTGTCCTCTACTCCAAAAGTACTCTAATGGCTAACATGTTAGCTTTTTAATTATACCATTAAATAGGCCAAATTCATATAACTCCATTGGATATTTGTGACCAATTCGTGTTTACAAGCTCAAATTGAATTTATCAGGTTAGGTTTTAGACTCCTATGTAAATGTTCGACTTATCTTGTCCAAAACTTTAGAACACGCCAAATATTCATTTTATCAGTTTACCTAACAACCAATAAAGCTATAATCAGGTTTGCACAAATATTCAACAAACAAAATATACTTGGATAAGTAGGAGTTCTGCTAAGTGAGGTAGTGTGCAGTAGGATGGTGTGATGAAGCTGTAGTTTTAATAGCTTGAAAGAGTACTTTGATTTTCCATTTATACAGAGACATTCATTTGATATCTTTCTTTACGTGTACCCAAAATTACAAGTTCCCCCCATCCAAATAATCATGCCTACTTACACCACCTTACTAGAAGAGCTCCATTAAAGAAATATTTTAATAGCCAAGTATTCTATTGAGATAGGGATAATCCTTTTAATTTTAAAACCAAAGAAAAGTAAACAGCCAATAGGCAAGAGCAGACCCAGATTTCAAGAAGCTATTAAAATAAGCTTGCCATCTTGAGTTCAGTATTAGAAAGCATTAATATGCATATTTTGAGTTCAACAACTTGTATTGTAAGTATAAGTAGAGAAATATAAGCTTCTTTGTGTGAGGTTCAAAAACAAGTATATGCCACATATGAATGGGTTACAAAGAGATTTGGGGGGACTACTGCTCATTGCAACTCAGCCAAGCCCCATAACTGTCTATATCAAGCATTAGTAGACAGTCAATTAGTCATACTACCACAGTGGACAGTAATATTTGCATCCTTTTTCTTTTGTTTTCTCAAATTAAATATCCATCTTATATACCAGCATATACAGTAATGAAATAACAGTTTGTTAAAAGGTTGCTTTTTTGGATTAAAGGGTCGCCCATGCCTATACATTGTTTGCATTTAATTGTATCTAGCAGGTTAGTGAATACAAAAATTCTCAAGGATCATTCCTAACTCATTAGAATTGGCTTATTCTTATGCAGAGAACAAATCAGCTGTCAACGTTGACAAATTTTAGTTGTGTCAGATGTCAAGATTTATTATATACAAAACATATATACACTCACACAATAGCTGCAACAGTTAAGCTGGAACACAAAAAATAGGTAGGGAGAAAAATTCAGACAAAAATGACACCATTCAATCAACTGTACTGTGTACTTTCAAGTCACCAATGTTAAAAACCAAAAAAGTCATTGCTCTCTTTCTTCCATGATAAATCCTTATTTCAAATCAAATGTTACACCCCAGCATGAACCAACATGTTCAACTACATACAAAAACCACAATAAAAAAGAAAAAAATTATCAGATGAATGACAAAAAGCTGTTACTTGTTAGATTAACTTTCAGACATCACTTGACAGATTTTTTTTCCAAGTTTACAGAATTCAGTTGGCAATCATAAGTAGATTTGCTTTCATTAGATTCAAGAGAACTTCGCAGTTAAAAAAAAAAAAAAAATTTTTTTTAAAATAATCAGAAAAAAATAAGAAAAAAAAAAATAAAAAGATTGTGTTGATTGAAAAAATGTTTTTAAAGATTATTTCAGTTTGTGTAATATTTCGGGTAGTATATAGAAAAGCAGTTGAGGGAGGGAAAATAAGTTTGTTAGAAAATATAAATGAGTACAAACTCGAGAAAATTATTTGGGCAAAATAAATTTATTGACTCAAAGAAACTATTATGAAGTTAATGAAGCCATCTATCTACACATACAAGGTCTTAAGAGCTATGCTACAATACAAACACCAGTGTCGAAAGTCAACCTGCTTCAGTTTAATAAAAATGTCCATTCACAGCAGGAAGGGGGAGGGGAAAAAAAGAAAAAGGAAAAAAAAAAAGAAAAAAAAAGAAAAAAAAACATATGCAAAGTAAGAAATGATATGAACCGAAATGGCAGGCAATGACATGAGTCAAAGAAACTTAAGAATCTTTCATTAAATGGCACAGCAGATGGAAATCTCATTAACATACACTGATATGAAAATGGCATAGTACATGTATTAAGTCATGGTCATGAACCGCTTTCTGCCCTTCATCTTTTAGACTGGATAACCATCTGTAAAGCCACCGCGCAGTGAACCGGGCACAAAAGCCAATTGAAGAAATATTACGGTCGTATGCATAGCTCATGTGTTGCATGCACAGTTGGGACTTGTGCTTTTATTAGGTTGTTATGGGGGGGTTTTTTTTTTGTTAGCTTGTTTTTGTTAGGGAAAGGGGTAATTAGCAATTTTTAATTTTTTTTTGTTCTTTTAATTTTTTTTAATTTTTTTTTTTTTTATAGATTGACATGAAGTTACTTCAATATTATTCATCGTTAGTATTAGTACTAGTTCAGTAGAATAGCCTGTGGATTATCTTACTGGCTCATTAATACAGAAATCTTCAAAGAAAAATATTTTCCAGAGAAAAATATTCTGTTTGGTTTATGTCAATTAGCTCCCAAACAAGTATAACAATTGCTTGCTTAAAAAGAAAGAAAAAAAAAGGGTTTAGAAAGGAGGCACAGCATGTCATCCCAGTGATCAGGTGCCAACTAAGCAGATAAACCAACCAGAAAGTTCTTTAACAAAAACAGATTAAAAGCAATATCTTTGTGCCAACAACTTTGCATGGCAGAGATGAACAACGCGCCATTCTGAAAACCTATGACAGGAAGAAAGCAACAATGGATGATGTTTTCACCAGTAGGCAAATTTGACACGAACACAAATGAATTCAGGACAGCACTCCAGGGCAACAGTTCTTCAAACCATGACCATTAACTGCTGAGAGCCGCACTCGCTTCATTATCATTTTGATCATCATCTTCATGGACAGACAGCTTGTTTTTACGGACTTCTTCAATACGCTTTTCCTAAAAAGGGCAAGAGAAGGGAGAAGAAGAAAAAAAAAAAAAGAAAAAAAAAAAGAGTAAAGAAAAAAATCAGTTACAGTTACATAAATCAGTTACAGTTACATAAATAAACCAACTTGACAAGTGGGTAGATTAAAAGCCTTAATGTAGCTCCCATCTTTAAGATATTGTAAACCAGGGTAAAAAAAGTTCTTCAGTAAGACAATGAAAATGTTCCAATAGTCGAACATTGGAACTCTTAAAAAGATAGTTATTTTAATTAATGGACCAATGAATTAAAACAAATTTTTGGATTATCAAAATAGAATAAAAATTCTAATACATAAAAATGGAGGGAAAATACTAGAATACTTAATATAAAAAATGTAAAAAAAAAAAATTTCCAATTGTTTTTTTTGCAAAGCATACTGGTTAAATGAGAAAATGTTGAACATACCAGACATGCAGATTCAAGTTTTAAAGAAGGGGGAGAAAAAAAAAAAAAAAAAAAAAAAAAAAATTGCAATATTAAAATTAATAATGTTAATACTGTTAGAAATTGAAGGTTATTTACAATAACCCTTTAGTGCCCAGATTTATTTCAGGAGGGGTGAGGGGGTGTCACGATTCTCTTGTGAATACAATTAACCACAAATCAATGTACCCATGTGACCACGCCATCTGGCATGATTGGGTGCTATAGGGTTAAAAATGATCAAACTGTTAGTCACTAAGGCTACCAAATTGTTATATTTGTTAGCATATAAAATGTACTTAAAAAATTCTTTATAAAAAACAACTTTAATACAAGGTGTAAGGAAAGTTTTTTCTACAATTAAGTTGGATAGGGAAGTATGCTTTATAGGCTTGCAAATATTGAAGTTATTAAGAAGCTTTTAAGAGATAAGTTTTAGTGCAATTTTAATCAAAATCTTACTCTAATGTTAGGAGGAAAAAAAAAAAGGCTTCTAATTAAATATTTATAACAACTGAAAATTGTTACCTAGTACCTATTACACATTTCAATGAGATAACCATCATCTTAACACCAATTCTAAACCTTAAACCGAGCACTTTGGTTACAAGTGCTGTCAAATCAAATTAGAAATTGAAAAGGTGGTGTTACAGTCATTAAATGAAAGTTTCTTAAGTTGCCGGTCTGAGACTATTATTCAATGGCGCAATTAGAAGCAAATAATGAACCATCCAAACCTGGCCGATAAAATAACTCCAGCATGAATTGGCAAACAAAAAAAGCATCCACATTTGAGAATTTAAAAAAATATTTTTTTTAAATGAATATAATGTCTATTCATAAAGGTGTGTAAATATGTTAAAGTACTAAAATGTTATAGGAAAAATATCAACCACTGGTGGGCAGGGACAGTTAGTTAGGGAATAAAAATGAAAGATGAAGGAAAAACAAAAGAAAATAAGGAAGAAAAAAGGTTTAGCTAATGGTGAGTTTGTTTAATAAATAAATACAATAAAGAGTAAAAGGATCAAACATCCTCGCCATGCTTTCTTACATGTTCCAGAAGACGATCTTGAATAGCTTTAATCACTCCCTCTCTGTTCTTGACAGCCGTTTCCATTTTCTGTAATACTTTCTCACCAATCTTCTCCCCTGTAGCTTTGTACATAGTCTCACAAGCATTGTTTACCTCTTTAATATGATTGTCCTGTTGAGAACAGAGCCCAGATCAACTAGTTATAACAAACAGCCAACCAAACACAGCAAACTAAGTCAGGATTTTAACAAGCCATTTGCAGATCAAATCATTAGTATTTAATTTAAGAACAGTGTATTTAGACATTTCTTGAGAACAGCTATTTCAGGTAAGTTTTTTGTCAATAATATTAACCTGAAAAGCAAGCATATTTGACTAAACTTATATTTGAATAGTTTTGGATAATATTTCAAAGAGAAATATGAATTATTTAAGACAGAGTTAAATATCTAAGCATCTTAAAAGGCAAATGGCTTATTTTCCACTAACTTTATACGTGAAATAGGAAGCAAAGATAGCATGCATAGATATGACAAGTTCATGTTCAAAAACTTGCAATTCAAATATTAAAATAATCCAAAACAATTTTATTTGATAATGAATTACAACTCTAAAAAAACATAATTATATACAGATTAATTATTAAAATGACCATTTACTGTTAGAAGGTAAGAAATGAGATCAATTTAAGAATACTCACAAAAAATCTTCATTGAATAAAGGACTGAAAAGTTGGTAGATTTTTTAAACAGTACAAAAGAAATTAGACAAGAGAATAAAGACACTTATTAAGAGGCTGCTCATGTAGGAGGATTAACCATGCTTTGATAATAAGGCAGGCACTATGAGAAATAAAGATTTGTCAGGATTAAGCAGACAGGCTGCGAGTGTATGGGAGGCTAAAAGTGGCAAAGGCAAGCAATATATAAGAAGCAAAAAAGGTGTGTGCTGAGACCAACTAGAGAACAGTTATTTATAGCACTGTGGATGCGGCTGACAGCTTCCACTTTATCAAGTCCAACCGAGTGTTGGATACAAGAGTTTTATAAATAATTTTTTTTAAAGGGGGAGGTGGGCAATATGCGATTGAAAACAGATCATTATTGCTTTACAGAGATTGCTATTTTCTAAGGCTGGTTCTATATTTCATACAGGAGATCAATGAGTAGACATACACAATCTCCCTCAGAAAAATTGAAACCACAAAACAAGTCCATTTATATTATTTAAGAGTATGGATAAAAAGAAGTGCACTTGTAATACTTGCATACAATCAAATATTAAGGCAATCTCTGTAGAACTGAATTGACAGAATCTTTGGGCTCAAAGACTTTCAACGTAAACTTAATTTTGCATAAATCAGGCAAGTCAAGACCAAAATAAATTTTGAGATAAAAAATGAGGTTTTTCCAACCCAACATGAGCAAGAGACATGGGATACTGTGGGAGAGCTTTTAGGATAGTCACAAATCACTGAGAATTGCTTAAGAATGTGAACATGAACCAAGGAAGGAAGTTTCGCCAGAACTCTCAAAGCTTCCATAAAATAAATGGCTCCCCTTATGAACATACTTTTTTTTCCCTTAAGTCAATAAAGATTTTGAAACAAATATTTAACTTGCCCAAATACATTTGCTTTCAAGTGAACATTGCTGGTTTGAATATTTAAAATATTTAATGAAGCTTACAAAATTCTGAGTGGGACCAGCAATTATTTTCTAAATATTTAGAGAAGTTAAATGGATTTTTGTTTAAATGTTTTGGGCTTCAAGAGCAGTTTTTAAGACAATGTTCAAATGATTATAAAAACTGCGAACTGATAATTTGAAAATGAAAAATTAGCAATTAGAAAGACAAACATTCTGAATTCATAAATGTAAAAGTTTCACGTTACAATAATGAATGAAGCAATTAAATAAAAAAAAATAAAAAATATTTTAAAAAAATAAAAAATTATAGCCATTATCTTTTTTTGGGGGGGAGGGGGATTAATCCCTCAGCTGAGGTTCTGGCTTTGGAGGCATAACAGTGCAATAATAAATGACAATAGCAGATGCAAAGTGATCAGATTTTTTTCTTTTTTTACAAGAAAGTTTTTAAAAAGTAGCAAAACAGATGCAAAATTAGCATCAGAATTTATTTCTAATCTGTCAATGTGGTAGGTACCATTGCTTGGTTGATTTTGAAAAGAGATCTTTGAATAATGTTTTTGATAATTTTCACCTTGCATACTGCAGAGAACTATAATACTAAAATAACTTCAGAGATGAAAGCAGCATTGTAATATATATTATATATATTTATGAAATTAAATGGATAATTTTATATATGACAGAATATGATAACTATAATGACATTTATTAGTTGAGAGCCTACCATGAGATCTTCGTTAGCTCAGTCGGTTAGAGCAGTACCTGCATATAAGGTAGCTTCCAAGGTGGATGCGGGTTCGATCCCCGCACAGAGTTTGTTTCTTTATTCACATTTACAATTTAGGCCGCTCGTTTAGCAGTCACTCAGGCAAATATAGGCTCTCAACTAATAAATGTTATAATTATATATATTTATAAAACAGAAGATAAAATACATTTAAATGTAAAGATAATCATAAAAATTGTGTTTACAAATCGGACATTTCAAGAGTTATGATTTGATACAGCCTCTTTCATCTCTTAAACACAAGTATTTTACATAGGAAAAAAAACAACCTGTTATGGATACAGCGGGCATTTATTATATATTGATAGTCCTCGTAAGAGTAGAACAAATTACGAAGAATAGGTTAAATCTCTCTAATCCCAAAGTATTGTGCAACAACTCTTACTAACAAGCTAAAACTTTGCCAGATTATTGCTACTTTGAACTGGACCTAGTGATCCTTGGTTCTTGTGTATTTATTATGCATAGTGGGTGACAAGCATGTGACAGCAAATGCCTTCAAGCACATGCTAAGACAGAATATGAAAATGTTGAAATGGCATTAATAAACCGTTTTGGTACCATAACAAACTGAACAAAGGTCAATATTTTCTTACTTTTAATCAGTAGGGTTCAACAAGTACCAAGTTAAAAAAAAATCTTATGCAACTGTTCAAAGGAGATGAGAAATTAACAGGCTTTCACTGAAGTTACATTCACAGCATTTAAACCTTTTTCAAAGATTTTAAATAAGTAGCCCAATTTTCAAAGCTTTATTCATTATTTACATTATATAGGATAAATACTAATTTAATTTCGAACATTTTCTTTGGAGATCAATAAAAAGATATCAAATGGAGGTACATTTTTATAAAACCTTTTGATGCTAATTACGATAAACAGGTTGTGTTTCCCATGCAAAATTAAGAGGAAAATTGACTAAAGCAACTAAGAAAAAAAAAAAAAAAGAAAAAAAAAAAAAAAAAATTAAATGGTTAAAGGGAGGGAAAAAAAGGAAACTGAACAAAAAAGGTTAACACATGACTGGACTAGTGAGACTCACGTGCTCCCTGAGACGATCAAGCAAAGATTGCATCTGGGCTTTCCTGTTCTGATCATACTTCTCAAACTTTTGATTTATCTTTTCTTCCAGGTCTTTGGACACAGCCTCACTATTCTTGCATACGTCAGCTACCTTCTTACGCTAAACATAAAAGTATTCACATGTATTCTACTGGCTTTCAAATGGGAGGATGCTCGGGATTAACAAGGATTGAAGAAGTGGTGTGAATGACAAGAAATAAAATATTGGACATGAAACAAAATATGGATGGGATTGATATGGCAAAAGATGCCATATTAAAAGATGTACAAAGAAAATAGGAAAAAAAAAAAATAACAAGGTCAACTTGATAAGTACATATTGGTTTCACAATCTATGAGGGAGAATCAAAACTCAGGCAAAATGTGCTTAATATATACATCTGTACATTATTTTTGAAAAAAATAAATGAAATAAAATCAACAAGTTCTATTCAGCACAAGTAAAACTGCACCGATATTTTGAAAATGAAGAAACAATATAAAAATTTAAATATTCAATCATTTAGCTGTTTCAAATACTATGAGTGGCATGTAATGTGTACTATTTCAGGACTAATGAGGTAATTGCACAAAAATTCATTTAACAAAAAAAACTTTAAATAAAAGATTAATGCTAATGATAACCAGTTTCCTCACAATGATTCTTAAACTAGAGATTCAAAACAGATTACAGATTTAAATAGGTTGTGCATTTATTCTCATTGCACTAGATGTATTGAGGTTATAGTTCAAATCACTTTGAAAGAGTTAGGCCTTTCTAATCACAATTGAAATAATTAATAATCTTAAGCAACATCTGATAATTGAACTGTGCCATGCTTTTGGGACAGAAAGTTAAATAGTATTGATAAAAAAA